>JAVIAB010000160.1:44699998-44992498 GCA_032433765.1 Megaustenia siamemsis | reverse complement strand
ATGAGTGGATGGATGGGTGGATGGATAGATGCATGGGTTGATGATGGATGGGGGATGGGTGGATAGATGGATGGGTGGGTGGATGGATGGATGGGGGATAGGTGGATGGATGAGTGGATGGATGGGTGGATGGATAGATGGATGGGTGGATGGATGGGTGGGTGGATAGATGGATGGATGTATTGGTGGGTGGGTGGGTGGAAAGATGAATGGATGGGTGGGTGTATGGATGGATGGATGGATAGATGGATGGATGGATGCATGGGTTGATGGATGGGTGGATGAGTGGATGGATGGATGGATGAGTGGATGGATGGATGGATGGATGGATGAGTGGATGGATGGATGGATGGGTGGATGGATGGATGGATGGATGGATGGATGGATGATGGGTAGGTGGATGGATAGATGGATGGGGGTATGGGTGGATGGATGGATGGATGGGTGGGTGGGTGGATAGATGGATGGTTGGATTGGTGGGTGGATGGGTGGATGGATGGATGGATGAGTGGATGGATGGGTGGATGGATGGATAGATGGATGGATGGATGGGTGGATGGATGGATCGATAGGTGGGTGGATGGATGGATGGGTGGATGGATGGGGAATGGGTGGATGGATGGGGGAATGGATTGGTGGGTGGATGGATGGGGAATGGATGGGTGGATGGATGGATGGGGGAATGGATGGGTGGGTGGATGGATGGGGGAATTGGTGGGTGGATGGGTGGGTGGATGGATGGTTGGTTGGATGGATGGGTGGGGGAATGGATGGGTGGATGGATGGGGGAATGGATGGGTGGGTGGATGGATGGGGGAATGGTTGGGTGGATGGATGGATGGGTTGGTATATGGATGGATGGGTGGGTGGATGGATGGGGGAATGGGTGGTTGGGTGGATGGGGGATGGGTGGTTGGATGGGTGGATGGAGGAATGGATGGATGGGTGGGTGGATAGATGGATGGATGCAAGGTGGGTGGATGGATGGGTGATTGAATGGATGGATGAATGGATGAATGGATGGGTGGGTGAGAGTCTTAGAACCATATCTGATCAAGATCCTGTTCCACGTTACTGTCTTCTTCTTTCTCTGCTGCTGTAGAATAACTATTTCTCCTCATCGTCTTCCCTAAAGTCCGATGTGCCCCTAAATGCCATCAAAA
This sequence comes from Megaustenia siamemsis, assembly GCA_032433765.1. Classification (NCBI taxonomy): domain Eukaryota; kingdom Metazoa; phylum Mollusca; class Gastropoda; order Stylommatophora; family Ariophantidae; genus Megaustenia; species Megaustenia siamemsis. The sequence continues at coordinate 44,991,335 of JAVIAB010000160.1, read as the reverse complement.
ATGCCAACTAAGAAAAGGAAGATTGGTAGGGGAAAACTCAACCAAAAGAGAAACTCAACCAAAAGAGAAACTCAACCGTACAACCGTGTACAGACACACACACACACACACACACACACACAGCCCAAGGGATATTTGTCACAACAGAAATGGGATGCATTGAAAAATGTTATTAGTGCTAAAAATGATTCAAGAATCAGAAATGGCGATATAAGGAAAAGAATGAGAATTATATAATTGCTGGTGGCAAAAATACCTACAAGAACATTTTAAAAGATTGAACAATTTAGGCATCAGGGCCAGTACAACATGAAAATCGACAACAACAACAAAAAACAAAAAAAAAGAAAAAGAAATTAGCTATGTTAAAGAAAAGTACAGGGCATTAGCCTCATAATAAAAAAAAAACGGTGGACAATTGAAGCAGGTGACATAATTTAAACACTTAGGAAGTTTTGTGGAAACGATATTTCACAAGTTGTAGATATAAACTCAAGATGCAACAAAACTTATCAAAATATTGGACAGATGTCACCACTACTGTTCAACAATAAAATAACACTAGAGGAAAAACGGGCATTCTACAATCCTAACATTGTGCTACTAATATCATATCTAGTCGTTAGACTCAAGAACAATAAGAATAATAAAAGCCACTGAATTTAAATGTGTTAGATGCATGGCAGGAAACAGACTGAGTTAAGATCTGAAGTGATGAACTGAGGAAAAAAAAAGCTAGAAGTAATTCCCGCCATTGAATACATAAAGAAAAAAACGAACAGATAAAATGGTTTGGTCACGTGAAAAGACAGAAAGATCAATCTAGTACTACACAACAGGCATTAAAAAAAAACGCAGATAGAACACCAAACCTAAGTATTGACCACGAAAAAGATGGATTGATGAAATATTAGAAACACAAGGAAAAACATAACATCAGGAGAGGCTAACAAAAGAGCAAAGGACTGAAAATGTATATCTCTCCTCGACGTTGAAAGGTAAATGATGAAGGAAAGAAAAATAGAAAGCTTGAGGACAAAAATAAGGAATATTTGTTGTATAGGTAAACCCCGAGAGTATCGACAAACATAAATGACACAGAGCTACATCTATTTTTAGAACACATGACAACAACTTAGACGGAGAGATCAAACCACCATCTTCAGACTGAAGACTTCCCATTGGCGTGAGTGCATGGCATTCTGATTGTTGTAGTGCGCCTTTTGGCTCGGTACCTCCGACTTCAGCACTTAAACTTGCTAGAGCAAACTGTGGTCTTGCTCGGTTGTAGGAAGGCCTGGCCAGTCTTGGTTTTCAGTCCCTGGTGACTGTTAAGCCCCATCCCCGCGACAAGGAGCTGGCCTTGGTGGGGATACAGTAAAAGACAGTAAAATTTATACAGGAATGACATTGCAGATAGACAATACTTCAGGCGAACGAAAAATAGATAGATAGACTGAAGACTGGTCATATAGCACTGAACAAATACATCGATAAAATACACCGAAGCCATATTGCAACATGCCCACTCTGTGACCATCCACATGAAACAGTAGAAGATCATCTGTTTGACTGTCAAAGCTCATTGATATCAGAACTATACTTCCACAAAGTCCTGATAAATGGAATGCCTTGCAAGGAACTACAACGGAACTCAGAAATACCTGCAGATATCATTACATGTGGTTGGATCGAAGGGCGTCAGCTTCACATGCCGCTGGAACCATAACAATAACAACAGTATACTCTGCAAAAAGCTCATTGGTTGGTGTGTGGTGTACTTCGCTCAAAGTGCCCTAAGTCCTCTAGTAGCAAGACGCGGTGCTGTCGAGGAGCACATGTTTGTATTAATTCAAAGGAAAAAGTATGTTTACATCACTCGGAAAAAAATGACAAATAATAAACAACAGAAAAAAACAAAGAACAATATATGGTCCAAAGCAGTATCGAACCCGTACTCATTGGTTAGCACAGCGCCTTGCCACGATAAGTAAAACGCTAGGGAACACTGCCAGCTCGGCTAACTATTAAATTAGCCATCATTGGCGATGTCTTTCACGCAGGTGTTCTCATGACTATAGCATAGGGCTGTGATCACAGCTTGAGAAAATTCCTGGTTTGGGCTGCCTCTTGTTCTGTGTCCTGTTGTTGTTCGTGGTTTTTACCGAGTGCTATTTTTGTCTCAGAAGCTCGACTAGACATCTTCAACGTCCCCTCACGTTAGGTAGGCGTAGATGCGTTGTGTTTACAAGTTAACGTTTTTGAGCCTCAGACCGAGAATATTCGACATAGGAGCGAAGTTTTGATCCTTAACGAGACCTCACGCATGTAGGACAAGAGTTGATAGCAGTCAGTCAGCTGACTTTTGTTGGTCGCTTGACTCAGGATTAGCGACTTCTACTTGACTGATGGTGCCATGATCAGGGTCTTCATGTTCGTGTTTTTGTCAAGGTCAACAAAACTATACTACACCTCTCCCCCCCCCCCCTTCCCTCATATTTCGGCGCCGGAAAATTGTTACTCAGTCTGGCTAAGGGAGTAAGGATGTGTGAAGAATGACGGAAAAGAGATATCGTGACAAAGTCGGATGGACCGGACCGAAACAATCATTATGCCTGTGTATATGACAACTGAGATAGTGTAAGAAACGTGAAACATTTCTTTGTTTGGGAGATGAGATAGTAATTCGGATGATTCCGTAAGCACGGGCGGTTGAGCAATTATATATTTTAATTGGTTTACAGTGATACCAGGGCCTTCTATAATCATAACCATAAGAAACGTGCTTATTTTAGAGTGAGCAACGAAGTAGAAGCATCAAGGAAATGAAGATATTAGTTTCAGACGAAATGATGTAATAATCAAATGACATGATACGGAAAACAGTTGTGGGTGCTTTCTTCCCTACTGAGATTTACACAAAAGATCTTCTATATTGTGGTAGCATTCACCTGGCCGTTCAAAATAGTGTATTTCAGGTTTCGTTTAAGAAACTACTAAACGAACTTGCCTACAATGAATGTAAATTTTCAGCGCTTCTTTATATGGTCTGTGAAACTCATAAATTGTAATCAAGCGAGGATTACGATATATTTCTATATTTCGAAGAAGCAAAAACTTGTCCTAGTTACCTGACATGAGAGGGAAAATTACGACATAGGGTTGACGGTGATATATGTATGAGTATGTATTTTCAACCATTTTTACTTTACCAGTATTGAGATATACGATTTTTAACAAAGACAAACATTTGTGAACGTACTATATCACTGCACGCTTGAAGTAAATGGGACAGTGCTAAAACCATTCAATGATTATTGCAGTAGTACTTTGGTTCTATGTTATCTTAAAATGGTAGATGTACAAGGAGCTGAGTTGCAGAATAACTCATGCAAAGGCTGCATTCCATTTAAAATAAATGAACAATATATTTTGCAACCCGTCTTTGTAAATGGAGATAAGAGAAACAGGATTATTGGAAAGTATGTGTAGCTGGTGTGGACATTGGGAGTTATATATAGCCGGTGTGGACATTGGAAGCTATGTATAGCCGGTGTGGACATTGGAAGCTATGTATAGCCGGTGTGGACATTGGAAGCTATGTATAGCTGGTGTGGACATTGGAAGTTATGTATAGCTGGTGTGGACATTGGAAGCTATGTATAGCTGGTGTGGACATTGGAAGCTATGTATAGCCGCTGTGGACATTGGAAGTTATGTATAGCCGGTGTGGACATTGGAAGCTATTTATAGCTGGTGTGGACATTTGAAGCTATGTATAGCTGGTGTGGACATTGGAAGCTATGTATAGCTGGTGTGGACATTGGAAGTTATGTGTAGCTGGTGTGGACATTGGAAGCTATGTATAGCTGGTGTGGACATTGGGAGTTATGTATAGCCGGTGTGGACATTGGAAGTTATGTATAGCTGGTGTGGACATTGGAAGTTATGTATAGCTGGTGTGGACATTGGAAGCTATGTTTAGCTGGTGTGGACATTGGAAGTTATGTATAGCTGGTGTGGACATTGGGAGTTATGTATAGCCGGGATGGACATTGGAAGCTATGTATAGCCGGTGTGGACATTGGGAGTTATATATAGCCGGTGTGGACAATGGAAGCTATGTATAGCCGGTGTGGACATTAGAAGCTATGTATAGCCAGTGTGGACATTGAAAGTTATGTCTAGCCGGTGTGGACATTGGAAGCTATGTATAGCCAGTGTGGACATTGGAAGTTATGTCTAGCCGGTGTGGACATTGAAAGTTATGACTAGCCGGTGTGGACATCTGGAAGTTATGTATAGCCGGTGTGGACATTGGAAGCTATGTCTAGCCGATATGGACATTGGAAGTTATGTATAGCCAGTGTGGACATTGATAGTGAGTTCTGAACAAGAAAATCTTTTGGCCACAGAAAATTGGATTTAAGGGAAGAAAACTGGACAAGGTTACGAATTAGTTCTGAGAGAAGCTGAAGGAAAATGAAAATTGGTTTGTAGTAAGTATCAGAGAGAGAACAATCACAAGGGTAGGGTGGGGGGGGGGATGGGTTGCGTCCAATGAGACAGGAGCAGCTGGAGAACATTGTGGTATATATACATATTAAAAGGGGAGAAGTGATAGAGAAATGTTATCATTTGGATATTGGCCATGTATCATGATTACCAAGATAGTACGATATTGGTCATGTATCATGATTACCTAGATAGAACGATATTGGTCATGTATCATGATTACCTAGTTAGTACGATATTGGTCATGTATCATGATTACCTAGTTAGTACGATATTGGTCATGTATCATGATTACCTAGTTAGTAAGATATTGGTCATGTATCATGATTACCTAGATAGTACGATATTGGTCATGTATCATGATTACCTAGATAGTACGATAATGGTCATGTATCATGATTACCTAGTTAGTACGATATTGGTCATGTATCATGATTAGCTAGATAGTACGATATTGGTCATGTATCATGATTACCTAGTTAGTACGATATTGGTCATGTATCATGATTACCTAGTTAGTAAGATATTGGTCATGTATCATGATTACCTAGATAGTACGATATTGGTCATGTATCATGATTACCTAGTTAGTACGATAATGGTCATGTATCATTATTACCTAGTTAGTACGATATTGGTCATGTATCATGATTAGCTAGATAGTACGATATTGGTCATGTATCATGATTACCAAGATAGTACGATATTGGTTCATGTATCATGATTACCCAGATAGTACGATAATGGTCATGTATCATGATTACCAAGATAGTACGATATTGGTTCATGTATCATGATTACCCAGATAGTACGATAATTGTCATGTATCATGATTACCTAGATAGTAAGATATTGGTTCATGTATCATGATTACCTAGATAGTACGATATTGGTCATGTATCGTGATTACCCAGATAGTACGATAATGGTCATGTATCATGATTACCCAGATAGTACGATAATGGTCATGTATCATGATTACCTTGTTAGTACGATAATGGTCATGTATCATGATTACCCAGATAGTACGATATGGGTTCATATATTATGATTACCCAGATAGTACGATATGGGTTCATGTATCATGATTACCTAGTTAGTACGATATTGGTTCATGTATCATGATTACCCAGATAGTACGATATTGGTTCATGCATCATGATTACCCAGATAGTACGATAATGGTCATGCATCATGATTACCCAGATAGTACGATAATGGTCATGTATCATGATTAGATAGATAGTACGATATTGGTAATGTATCATGATTACATAGTTAGTACGATAATGGTCATGTATCATGATAAACCTAGATTGTACGATATTGGTCAAGTATCATGATAACCTAGATTGTATGATATTGGTCATGTATCATGATAACCTAGCTTGTACGATATTGGTCATGTATTATGATATCCTAGATTGTACGATATTGGTCATGTATCATGATTACCTAGACCGATTTCTTTTTGTATCCTTTTGCGAACTTTTTCACATTTTTATTTTGCTCGCCAGCTTTTACCTCTGACGAAGTTCCTAGAGACTAGGAACTGAATTGTGTGTGTTAATCAATTTTTCCATTTAATCCACGGCAGCCGTGTGCACAGGGGTCCTTCGCCGCACAGCTGAGACCAGGGGTAGTTGCCGCAGAGAGAAATCATAATAAAAATCCCAACCGGTGTAGCCGGGATTTGAACCCACAACCTCTCTGTCTCGAGGTCGGCGTCTTGCCTCGAGACAAACCAGCCCCCCCCCCCCCCCCCCACCACTATTTCAGTTATGATACGATCTAAAAGATGGCCAGAATCTTGCGATGACATTTTATCAACACATCTTGTTTTTTCCTCTGTAGCTGTGCTATAAATCTTCATATTTCGCAAGTCTATACAAAATAACTGATATAACAAGGGTGCGCATCACCCACATTTTAGAGCAAGGAGTGATATATAACATATACAGTAGTTAGTTCGTGCGTGTGATCGGTAACCTCAATATCCACATAACTCTCACCGTTACCTTTTCTCCTGGTGATCGGTTACTGGCATGTATCATATCTTCTAATGCCTGTCTGTGTCAGACACCCCCCATCGCATCGGCCAGTGACACAGAACGACCCGACACTAATAAATCTCAACTTTTGCTAGTGAAGGTATCCCACCTTTCGCACAAACACACACTCACACATTCTGTACCCGAGTCTAGATTACAGTTTTCCTCACGTTATCAAGCCATCGCCAGAATTTATTTTAGAAAATGTCACACACCGTATCAAAGGTTTATGATCCAAGCTGGCAACACAACATTTGGAATAGAGACAAAAAGAAATAGAAAGAGAGAGAGAGATGGGGAGAGAACCGTATCTGTTTCTTTGAATAAAATATGCGAATAAAATAAACCTAAAGTTAACTATCAAGATCAGATATCTGAAGTTTAGTGATTGTGTTGTAATTCTTTCTAAATATACCGGCTTAAATAATAAAACATGATTTTATATCTTTGTGTACTTTGGGGGTAATGTTGCTTGTTATTTTGCTGTTGTTGAAGCTGACACGATTAAGTGTAAATTGTGCGAGTTTTAAAAATATTTTTAAATTTCTTTTCTTCTTCATCATTTTCCTTGGAACAGTTACTTTTCATTGTCTGCTCTTAAAGTGATGTTAAATAAATAAAAGATGCGTCATGTTCTCTTTACAGCAAGCCCAGGTGGCGTATAGTTAGTTAACTCGCCTTCCGACATGAAGGCTCGGGGTCAAATACCAGCTGAGACTTCAGGGTTTATGCTACAGTGTTTTGGTAATAACTCTGGAGTCAATGTTGGACAGTACCTGCGTTGATTGTTGTTAGTGACTCATAGTTGACTGCTTGCGTCAGGTGCAGTGACAATAGCTAATTAAGATCAGTCTTTTAATAGTCTCTATATGGACATATGGTGCCTCCTCATACTTTTAATATTTTCTTTATGGACATCTGGTGCCTCATCATACTTTTAATAGTTTCTATATGGACAGCTGGTGCCTCATCATACTTTTAATAGTCTCTGTATGGACATCTGGTGCCTATTCAGCATTTTAATAGTCTCCATATGGACATCTGGTGCCTATTCAGCATTTTAATAGTCTCTATATGGACATCTGGTGCCTATTCAGCATTTTAATAGTTTCTATATTAGCATCTGGTGCCTCGTTAGCCTTATAATAATCTCTATATCAGCATCTGGTGCCTCGTTAGCCTTATAATAATCTCTATATCGGCATCTGGTGCCTCGTTAGCCTTATAATAATCTCTATATCAGCATCTGGTGCCTCGTTAGCCTTATAACAATCTCTATATCGGCATCTAGTGCCTCTTCACAACCTAACCATAGTATATTCTTAACGGCTGTTCTTTACTTTTTTTTACTGTGCCGCTCTTCTTCGTCGTTTTCTTCCTCTTCCTTTCTCCCTCTTGTAAAGCACTTGGAGCGTGGAGGTAGAAAGTTCTGATTCAGGCAGCGACAATCATCCACACTTGACGTTGTTGTAGAGTTGCTCTAATGTTGTCACTTGAACGTAGCTCGAGTCTGTCTAGAGCTTCGCAAACCACACCCCCATCTTTTGTGTATCCCTTATATAGTATCCCATCACTAGACATTCTCTCCAGGTAAGCAAACCATTTTATCTGTTGTATTTGTTTGTAAATACAAACATTATTCTGTCACATTTTTCTCTTATAAACATGATTCTAATTTTGTCTCTTCTGGTCACTTCTACAGCCTTTCTCAACTATCTCATTTCTGTTTACACTTTCTCTTCTGATTTGTGAGTGACCATATCTGACACTGATAACATAGAGTTGGGATATATATATATGCTTTGTATAAGATGTTTCTTTTTTCTGATTGGCATGCTCTTTTTTTCTGAAAGCAGATATTATAAATGGCTAAAAATAAACACAAATAACTTTTAATAAAAGTGGAAAAGGACGGAACAAAACAATCTGTCATACTCGTGACACTATTTTGTACAGTGGGATTTTCTTGCCATGTAAAACAAACTTAAAAAACAAAACAAACATCATTCCATATGAATATGAGTATAGAGAAATAGGCATGAACACAATTAATTAAAGAAATAAATTAGAAGTGTAATTGCACACTGAGGAACTGGATTCTTGTGGATTAATTAAAAGCAAAGATTATATAACACTGTAACCCAACACATATGTCGTAATGGGAGATTCCGGATGATTGTGTTCATAAGTAGCTGCAAAGTTGTATAGAAAATAGATGCAACACTTGAACTAATCATTACAAAAACAATAAACTTAGCTAATGGGCAATAATGAACAGTTTAAAGAAGACCTCTCTCTCTCTCTCTCTGTCTGTATCTCTTTCTTGTTTCCTCTTTCACTTCCTCTTATACCCATCCGAGTGTCTCGGGAGGTACAAAGCTCTAGTAATGAAGAGCTATACTTGTAATGTAGTGTTGTTTCATGACTACTCATTTACTATAGTATTATTTACCCTTTTGCTCAACAAACAACGTCTATACGCGTTTTAGTTAATAAATGTATTCTCAACATTCTTCTGTAAAACCATACATTTCTGTGGCCTACAAATGATTTTCTTTTTTCTTATGTTTGTTTATTTGCTTTTTCTAATGCAGTTAACCAGATTTCAGCTCCATATTTCAAGACTGGCTTGTAATCAGGACATAGTTTTGGTGCTGACATCTTCCTGGCCACCATCATGTCGTTGTCATTCATGCGTGCTTTTGAGCTGCCAAGTTCTGGTTCTTGCACATCTGGCAACTTCCTTCAATGATACTTCATGCTGTAGTAGGGTTTCTCTGCTGACGTCACTCCGCCTAGGGAGCCTCCAGCTTCGTGTTCTCCTCTATTTCTCTATGTCTTGTATGCCATCCAAAGGCATTCACTCCAGTTGGGCAAACAATTTTATTTGTCGCCTTTTTTTGTGTAAATCAGAATTGGTTCTATGCCAGCTCTTTAACTTTTTCCCCTTCAGTCTGTCTAACTTTGTCTCTTCTGCTCACTGTTTGTCTTTCTCAAATATGTGTACGCCTGCTTATCTTAGCTTACAACAGTTTGTGCTAAAAAAATTCCCATTATCTAAAGTGCACAAACTAAAAAATGTATTTTCACTAAAAAACTGGCTTAGACCGAACTCCAGTAGCATCCACTTCAGTCCGTGATAACACATTAATATCGACAAGTTGGTTATGCACGTCTATAGGGACGCACGTCTGTTGACACTAATCTGTGAGGACGTACAAGATTGCCTATTCACATCAATAGGTTTTGTTTTCATTAGACATTTCTTCTTCTTTCCTTCCTCATTTGCCTTTCAGTGTCGAGGGGAGATATAATTTACGGTCTTTTGCTCGTCTGATCGCCTCTGCTGCTGTTATATTTCCTAGTGCTTCTAATATTCCGTTAATTTATCTTTATTCGTGGTCGGCCCTTGGGTCTGATGTTTTTGCAACGTTTAGTGAAGGCTTGTTGTGTTGTGTTTTGATCTTTCTGCCCTGTCACGTTGCCAGACCATTATATCTTTTCTTTCTTTATATATTATATGGCGGGGGTAATTCCTAGCTTTTTTTTCTCAGTTCTTCATTTCTGATCTCGTCTCTCAGGCTGTTTCCTGTCATTCGTCTAACACACTTCATCTAGCAGAGGTTATTTTTCTTGTTGTTTTTGCATGAAGGGTCCAGGTCTGGCATTAGTCGCACAAAGTTGGAATGAAGATTGTATTTGTAGATTGCACGTTTTGCCTCTAGAGTTATTTTATCGCTGACAACAGTGGTGATAGTTGTCCAATGATTTGACCAGCTTTGTTGCACCTTGACTCGTATCTCTGCTGCTTGTGAATTGTCGTTTGTCACTAGACTTCCTAGGTATTTGACTTCCTTTACTTTTATTAGGCATGAACATTACAATTAAAATTATATATGATCTATGCCCATTGCAAGTTTTTAAGGACGAGCGATGAAAAAAATGAGTAAGTGTCAAGTAAACACATAAAAGAAGAGGTAGATATGATTTAAAACTCGAATATTGTTTATATAAAGCAAACTATATAAACGGATAGGCTACACAGTGCAAATTGATTGCATCCCCTGCTTGATATATATATATATATATATATATATATATATATATATATATATATGTAAAGCAGGGGATGTATAATAAATACCAAATGAGGGAAACGTTTTCTTGTATATTCGTACTGGCCACAAAAGAGTGATACACCAACTGTATTCTAAATTTAGTTAACGAGTGAGCCAACTGTGGAATAGCCGATATATGGCGGCTGAATATGTTTTGTTGAAAATCTGTAGATTTGAGTTGAAGAATGACATTACCCCCCACAGTCGATAATAGACTGCATTTCTCGACTGAGACAATGAAACAGACAAGATAGTTTATCAGAGCTATCTTTACTGATTCTAGAACAGATGCTCAAGCTGTGAGAAGTCACCCACAACTCATATAGTTCACCATACACACAGATAATAAATTAATGACATTTTGTAAAAATAAAGGGGAGAAAAAAACTAGTATGGTCATAGCTTTACGTAGGTGAGCTACGAAACAATCAAAACGACGTTACATGGCGTTGGGAAGAAGAGCTACAGGTAGATACATAACCATCAGAGTACGAGTAGCTATTTAACTTTAGTGCTGAAAGCTGGACGAAAAATATTGGTCGATTATTTGTAAAGTAATTCCTGCACTTGACATATTTGCCGGTATGAACTGTTAACATTATGACAAGTTTATTTTTATCAATGAAACGTTACTTCTTTGAAGCGTGACTTCTTTAAAGTCTACCTTTATGAAACGTATATTAATTTACATGTAAAACTGTTCTGATTGCTAGCGCTGGGGATCAGCGAATAAAAGCTGATCGAAGCCTTACACCTTGAAGCGGTGGCCACGGAGACGGTTCCTCATCCTGGCCAAGTGAGTAGGAAACGAAGAAGAATATTCTGCCCGTAGTCGGATGTGTCGGATCAAAGTTACCAGATATTGTAGCTTGATGTTAAGCTGCAACTCAACGCAACAAAGTCCCTTTCAGAATGATCTATGGCGTAGAAAACAAGTACTTAAATCAATATATGGCCTTTAGCATCTCGACAGACGGTTGGTAGCAAGCAACCATGAATAGTCAGTAGTTAAATAAGTAATGTAAAATATTATGTCTTATGCTGGGTGTCGTTTTGCTGAACAGCTTCTCTCGTGGCTGAATCAACTAATATTGGATAGACAGATCCGATCGCAGGATGAATAAGATGTATCTGTGGTGCTTGGCCTCGTCCCTTTTTCTGCTGACAACTTTTGTCTTATGAAAATGACTTCAACGCTTTCTCGAGTGTTATGATGCGGTTCCTTAATTTAATTCTCCATGTGTGCTACGATTTCTTTTTCTGCATTCACCTCTGACGAAGTCCCTAGAGACCAGAAACTGAATTTTGCGTGGTAACCCTTTTTTCCCCGGCAGCCGTGTGCAGAGGGGTCCCTCGCTGCACAGGCAGATAACTACGTTATCGAAGGTCCTCATATTTTTCCCATCGATGAGTAATTGACGTATCAATTGGCCTTGCTACTGAGACCAGGGGTAGTTGCCGCAGAGAGAAATCGCAAATAAAAATCTCAACTGGCTCACCCGGGATTTGAACTCACAACCTCTCTGTCTCAAGGCCGGCGCCTTGCCTAGAGACCAGCCCAGTTCCCCTATGCTACGATCTGATGCCACATTTAAATATTGTAAAAATAAATATTAAAAAGAAAATAAAAGATTCTCTTTCGTCTTCGTCCGAATGATAAAGTAAAAACTGTGTGCATATATTGTGACAGCGTTATATCATCATCATCAAGTGCCATCTCCGCAACGAAGGTTGGCTACCATGGAGCGCCATTCCACACTGTCTCTTGCTTTGATGGTGCAGGTTGTCATAGGCTGACTTGTTCATTTTTTTATGCTACTCGTCCATGTTAGTCTTGGTCTGCCTCTGCATCTTTTAACTTGTATTTTCCCTTCCAATATTACTTTTATTAGGCTGTTGTGTCTTTTAACATGACCCAAAATTTCATTTGTCTTGCTCTAATTGTTTTTAGTAGTTCTCTTTTCATTTTTAGTTGTTTTAAAACTTCCTCGTTTGTTTTCTTTTCTTACCATCCAATTCTACCTATTCTTCTATAAATCCACATTTCAAAGGCTTCAATTTTCTGTTCTGTTTTCTGGTCTAATGTCCATGTTTCTGCACCATGCAGGAATATTGAGAAGATGTAACATTTTGCTATTCATAGTTTTTGCCCTGGTGTTATTTGTTTTGATGATAGTATATTTTTCATGACAGTAAAATTTCTTTTTGCTATTCCTATTCTTTTGTTTATTTGAGTTTAACATTTTCCATCACTGGTTATAGTATGGCGAAGGTAGTTGTAGTTCTGAACTGTCTCCAGATCTATTCCTTCAACTTTGATATCCACTTGTAGGTTTTGAGTATTTGGACATCGTTATAATTTAAGTAAAAACAACATCAAATCTTTCTGTAACTATCTCTTTTATGTCATCATTAAAAAACGAGCAGAGCGAGAGGCCGAACCGTTAACTCGTCGTGCTCCAAACCAGGAAAACGCGAGGGTTATTGGCCTTTGTTTCTTGGATCTACTTTTGTCCACCAGAATGCTGCAAGGACGATGATTGCACTCCTCAGGTCCAGATATTATTAGCAAGACAAGACGAAAGAAGATCAGCACTCACAATTGCAGAATGAAAAGTTGAGAAACAGCGGCCCGTGAGGTGGATCGTGGAGGTAGGGATCGAGTGGTTTAATAAGCGACAAGCAGTTGGGGAACCTTCTTCAGCGATCATGACGTCATTCAGACTAGGACTCCGGACTGTTTTATGAAGGTAGCTGTCTGGTTCAGTGATTCAGTTGCCCCGTAGAGTTTCTCTTCCGGGAGGTGGGTGTGGGTCACAATCTCCTTTTAAGGTCTGTGTACTGGGGGCAATCCTGTAGAACATGTTTTGTTGTCATGTTATCCAGAGTACAGTGGCATTGGCTGGTAGTTCCTTTTTTTGAGTTTGGTGACCATGTGGTTTCTCATTCTGTTGTGGCCATTGCGTAGGCGAAGTATGATGACTTGATCCCTCCTTGATAGTTGGAGGTATCCATCCCTCTCGTTATATTTTGAGTGTTCTTGTTTCCATTTTTCATGATACTGGCCTTTGATGAGTGTTGCTGGAGATCTTCAGACAGAAAGAGTGTTGCTGGAGAACTTCAGAGAGAAAGAGTGTTGCTGGAGAACTTCAGACAGAGACAATGTTGCTGGAGAACTTCAGACAGAAAGAGTGTTCCTGGAGAACTTCAGACAGAAAGAGTGTTGCTGGAGAACTTCAGACAGAGACAGTGTTGCTGGAGAACTTCAGACAGAAAGAGAGTGTTGCCGGAGAACTTCAGACTTAGAGAATGTTGGTGGAGAACTTCAGACAGAGAATTTTGCTGGAGAACTTCAGATAGAGAGAGTGTTGCTGGAGAACTTCTGACAGAGAGAATTTTGGTAGAGAACTTCAGACAGAGAATGTTAGTGGAGAACTTCAGATAGAGCTTGATCGTCTAAGTGTGTGGTGTGGGGAGACAAGAGTACATGTCAATCCGACGAAGTGTAGTGCAATGGATTACCTACTTGATTTTCCCACCCAGACGGACGCTGGTTTTAATACCGGAATGGTAAACCGTTTATTTTATTGGGGGTGAAATAAAAACTCAGACCCGAAAATATTGTGGCGACTGCTAAAGACTTTATTCTCCGGTCCTATAAGTCCTCCAGGCAGACCCCAGTATTGGGATAAAGTGAAGGTCAAGTACGAGACTTGAATCGCCGTCTTAGCACGCAAGTTTTCACCCATATGTGCTCGGCCGCCTATCCAGAAGTGTTTGGGGACTTCTGGATAGTGTCGCTTCAAGCATCGAAACTCACGATGCGAGGCGACATTTACACCTTCCCAGAGTACAATACTCTTGTACCCATTTCTGCCAACGGCTGGGTGGACCGCGGAGGTAATTGTTTTTCCATCCACGAGTACAACTCACACTGTTTGCAGCGGGAATCGAAAACGAGTTGTCCGAACATCGGGTGGTATTCCCAACTAGACTACCAAGGCTCCCCAGCCAGAATAGTAATGTCGTCAAGATCATTCATTTTAAAGATCGTTATTAAACAATGTATTGCATAACGAGGACATTTTCCTGAATATGTCACAGACTTTTCGGTGCTTAACCTTTGTCTTTGTCAACACCCTTGGAATAAAGAGACTTACATTTGGTGAGTTTTCATTAGTTACTGTATTTTTTTTTAAACTGAGATACTTCCTCTTCTGCTGCGTTGACTCGACGCATATTCTTCTTAAAACGTGTTAAATTGCCTTAGATGCGTTGGTTTTTATTTGGTTTTGTTTTTTGTAGTTACAGCAACATAGAACCAAATCTGACCTATGGAAGCGAATCATGGACAGTAGACAAACAAATGAAAAGACGATTAGAGGCCACAGAGATGGGATTTCTCAGAAGAATGTTGAAAGCTCCCTGGACAGCTAAAAAGACCAATGAGGAAGTTCTCAAAGAGGCCAACACAAAAAGGCAGCTCCTAAAAAACATCAGAAAGAAACAATCAACATTTTTCGGGCACATCATGAGAAGAAGAAAGTTGGAATACTTGGTTACAACTTGCAAAATAAAAGGAAAGAGAGACCGCGGACGACAAAGAGAGAAACTACTAGATGGCTTGGTGTCATGGCATGGAAAGCAGTCAACAACAGAACTGATACGATGCACTGTAGATAGAAGATTGCGGAAGGACATGATCGCCTCCGCCAACCGGTATGGTACATGATGATGATGAGTTACAGCAAACTACGATGTAATCTCTCACGTTCAAGTTGTCACCTGACTACTTTTAGTCCGGACAACAATTTGGCGCCTTTGGCCCAATGGCTGTTTTAATTTTGTTCATCCTATTATTTATACCCTCGCTGTCTCCTCCATTTGACTTACTGTTACAATGTCTCTCATGAATGTGAAAACTCTTGCTGTTGAAAGTCTCACCACTCTTGACTAGTGGCATATTAATTACATTTAATGTCTTCAGTACGACTGGCGTTCAGCTAAATTGGTACATGTGTCTTTTATAAATGATATCAACGTTCTCAGGTGTTTTGAGTTCGAGGCTAACTTCCCGATGGAATCAGTGCTGACAGTCCAGGTGTTTGACTGGGACCTAATTGGCTCGGATGACCTGATTGGAGAGACAAAGGTAGACTTGGAGAATCGCTACTACAGCAGACATAGACCAATTTGCGGCCTACCAAGGAGATATGACGTGTAAGTAAGCAAGTTATCTTTGTGGGAGTGCGAGATGTAAGCGGGGTTTTCTTGTAAATGTGTGTACATGCGAAATAGGACATGTAAGTGAGCGATGTATCTTTGTGGACGTATGCGTGCACAATTTAGGTAAAAAGTAAGTAAAGAGCCCCGTCATGCCAAGTGGCTTGTAGGGAATATTGTGTTAGTGACCATAATTTTTATACACCTTCGGTACATTATTTTCGGATAATGTGGCCAGTATTACGCCCGTGCAGGTGTACTTTCCCAGAGAAAAATTCGGTACCCATTTAAGGCTGGGTGAACCCGGAAACCGTCGATCAAGATCGATCCCGACCTCTTGTCCTTTATAGCCCCGCTGACTAACCACTGAACTATTGCAGGCACCCGCGCGCGCAATGTAAGTTAGTGGAATATCCTTGTGGATGTATGTACATGCCAGATATAAGACATTTTACCTTTAGCATAATGGAGATGTGGAGCCGCGATAGCTCAGTGGTTAGTGAACTGGACTACCACGGACATGGGGTAGGGTTCGATCCCAACTGACGGCTCCGGGTTCACCCAGCCTTAAATGGGTACCGGATTTTTTTCTGGGAAAGTAAAGCAGCACAGGCGTAATACTGACCACATTACCCCAAAAATCATGTGCTGAAGGTCTGTAAAATATAGGGTCACTAACACCATATTTCCCTATACGCCACTTGGCGTGACGGGGGTACTTTACTTTTTTTTTTATAATGGAGATGTAAATACATATTTTATAAATATCTGACGGTTTTGCTTGATTGCATATGCTAGTTTTATCTCTCTAATGAAGTCTCCATGAGCTGAATTTGACGTAGAGTTTTTTTTTTTTTTAAACTATTTTTCACACCGGCAGTAGTTTTGCTCAGGTGTCCCTCCCCATACAGGCAGTTAATTTCTGACTTCAAAGGTAATCTCATGTTTTTTTTTAAAATTATTTTATTTTATCGTTGGGAGTTTTGACGTTTTGGGAAGACATTTTCCTATATATTTTGTATGGGGTACTGCCATTTTTCGGCCAACTCATTTTCATTTCGATCTGCTAATTATTTATTCTTGAACATAAGTACACTACATAAAGGATTTCATGTTTTCCCCCATTATCTCAGAGATATCGAATCTCACTATGAGAGACTGGGATTGGGGAGACCGCGAAGAAACTGCTAATTTGAAGTAAAACAAAATTTCCTCCGCCTGTGGCGAGATTCGAATCCGAGACCTTCTTGTCTACAGGACAGCGTTTTAACTCTGAACCGTCTAGTCTCTCCATTGAAGGTAACAAGCAGAGTTCGTTGGTTCAACATGTAAGAAAGATACAAAACCTTGACAAAAATAAGGGGCACAAAAATCATATAGGAGCTTCGATGTTTAAATAATCGCTGTCGCTGTAACGAAGTCTTTACATTTTCGGATTCGTGGTGCGTATGTTAAAGGGTCAACCCATGTAGATAGAAAATGTAGAGACAATAAAACGTTTTGTACGTGAGGATATGCTACTGTGAAAACACATCATATCGTGACCATCGCTGTCTGCTCTATGGCCCAGGGCGCAAGACAAAAAGATGATAATGTAGAGAAAGGCTTGAAAAAGGCTTAAATAACGGCTACAATGTTCAAATGACAGCAGCATTTGAAGTTATAACATATTTGGAATGATAAGAGCATCACTATTGTCTCTACAATCAAGCTGATGCACAGCCCTGTAATATAATTTTTTTTTCTATAGGTTACCAAACATGGTCCATTACAGGAGTACTACATAAAAAATTATAAGCTATTGATATGACTTACCCTTATAAGGGTTATCATAGGGTTTTGGGTATCTCTTACTTAGGACGTATCACAATGGAAAAAGCTCGCAAAAGAATATAACAAGTAATCGGAGTGCAAGATGGTCTTGTGACTATTGTGAAGAAACACAACATGAAATGGTTTGACCACGTATCTCGTAGATATTCTCTCGTAGACTCTCGTAGTCTTCTAAGGAACTGTAAGAGGAAGGGGAGCAGCAGAGGTAGTCAGAGATAGAGATGGGAAGATAACATCAAAGAAAGGACAAGTCTCGACTTTGCATACCCCCCCCCACCCCTTTACTCGCTCCTTCCCTATTGCATAGTCTTCTCGGCTACCCAGGTTTGGGCACTTTAGTCTATCCACTATGCCATGCTATTCATAGCTCTCCTCCTCTAGACCCCACTGAGATACTTCAGTGGTCTCCTATATCTTTTTTGTCTGTGCTACTTACCTTTCACATTTTTATTGTACCCCACTTTCAGACATCTCACTCTTTACGCCATTTGAGTACCTGTTATTCTTCTGTTCTATTCTTTCTCCTTTGTATATATACATGCACACTGACCTCGGTGTGTAGTCTTCTGGTTATGTGGGCGTTATGCGCACATTTCTACACATATATGATTATCCTTGTATGGGTGTGCATATGCATGTATGTGGTCATTTGTATGGGTACCGGTATATATGTATATATTTATATATAGAGATATATATGTATATGCATGTATATTTATATATTTATATATGTATATACATACACATTTGCGTGTACATGTGTACGTGTGGCCTCTTAGATACTTGTAGATATTGTAAGTGTCTTTGTAGTCGGGGTAGCCTAAACAGTGTCCCCCCCCCACTCACATATTTTTAGAACCTTTTACACGGTTTGACCCTCTGACCAGCAGGGTAATTACAGCTCACAACCGCTAATCTCCTTTTTTCATTCATGCCACGGTCCACGACACAGGGAAGACATTTTTCTTTTCTTAAACCAGTTTCGATTATTTTGTTTTGGATGTTTCATTACTAGTTAGCTATGTAGGATCAGTTTTATTTAGTTACATATCTGTGTGTGTGTGTGTTGTTTGTTTGTTCCTGCTGAAGGCCTATTGAGCCGAAACGTCGCTCAAATGTGTGTCGTCTATCAGTCACGTAAAGTTTTTACATACCATTTGTTCTACTTTAAAAAAAATCAATTCTCCCTCACATTTAGCTTGACTGCAGCTTCCCATTTGTATGCGTTTCTCTGCCTTAACCCCTCAGGTTAAAGTGGAAGAAAGCGGTGAAGCTGCAGCATTACTTTGCTTTCCTTCTATCTGTTGCTTGTCAATATCTCATGATGTCTCACGTATGATGCTGGTGATGATCTCTCATATTTTATTTGCTTAACTCGGCCTTCTAGATCTTTTCTTTCTTCTTTCACCGCTACTACTGAGTGAAATGACCGTTGTCAAATGGCATACGAGAGATGTCGGTTTACACGTGCAAGCATTAATTGTTTCATGTTTGTGTAGTACAGCACTGGTGTGATTGGCCTGAAAGCCTCGTGACGACTACGCTGGGAATGTAGTCTTTTTTTCTCCAGTTCTACAGGTAACTACCCCCTCCCCCCCCCCTTTCCGGAGTACCCCAAGAATGCTAACAATGACGTAATTACTATTAAAAAAATTAAACTATTATTTACTCACCCAATGCCTTGTGGGTGAGACTATCTAGTCAACGGCTAGTGGAGCCAAACGTAAACAAATCCATGGAAGGCAACAGAAAAGCACCGTTGAAAATTCTTTGTATAAACATGGATCGCTACAATTATATAATTCAATATGGTTGTAAATCAAGGACAATAGGACAACAGACAAGAAACTCACCGGAGGCTGTAGAAACGTGGTTTTACAGATAAATGTTGAGAGAATATCATGAACAGCTAAGAAGAGTAATGAAAACGTTCTGAAAGAGATCAAAGCAAAAAGAGAGCTAATTTCCAATATTAGGAAGAAATAATCATCATTTTTTTGGCCATGTAATGAGAAGGGAACAGCTGGAATATATTGTAACAACTGGAAAAGCTGAGGGACGAAGAGATAGAGAGAAGCAAAGAAAAAAGATACCAGACAGCTTAAGAGAAATGCTTGGCAGAAGGTCAACAACAGAAATGATAAATAACTGTCGAGATCGAGAATTGTGGAGAGACATGATCACCTACGCCAACAGTCATGGCACTTGATGATGATGATTCTTAGTTACTCTTCAATTTATCGCTATTTATGATTCTGCCTCTTGTTACGTTGATTGTTACGCAATCATCTCATTTCTTATGCAGCTATCATATTTTGTCTTATCTCATAATGCCCAGTTAAGGAGACTGTTAGTATTAGAGCTCTGAGATGAATCCTGCATTGTATCTTGCTCTCTCTGTATCTAATGTTATATGTGATACCAAAGCGGCTCATAAAACCGTAGTCATTAGGTCTCAAGTCTAAGCTGTTTAAGCTGTATGTGTTACCATATAAGGCAGGGACAGTCGTGCGTGACAGTATGTAAAATAGTGGTAAAAAAAAAGGGTGGGATGCCAGTATAAGGGAGGGGACAAACACAAGACACGCCTATGAGATATCAAGTTGTCAGACCCATTTCTCTGTATGTGTATTTAAGCATACACACATGACTATAATATATTTCTCTTTATGTGTAATTAGGCATACACACATGACTATAATATATGTCTCTTTATGTGTAATTAGGCATACACACGTGCCTATAATATGTTTTGAAAATAAGAAATATCTTCTTGTTTTCCATGTGTTAATATTTGCTGTTTTAACAGTTTCTTTGTATTGGCATGGGAACATAAAATAAATGATAACACTTCAGTATGTTCTGTAATTGACCACTCATAATGAATGGGTATGGGGTTGGTTACAATATCTTCTGTAATTGACCACTCAAGAAGAATGGGTATGGGGTTGGTTACAATATCTTCTGTAATTGACCACTCATAATGAATGGGTATGGGGTTGGTTACAATATCTTCTGTAATTGACCACTCAAGAAGAATGGGTATGGGGTTGGTTGCAGTATCTTCTGTAATTGACCACTCATAATGAATGGGTATGGGGTTGGTTACAATATTGTCTGTAATTGACCACTCAAGAAGAATGGGTATGGGGTTGGTTACAATATCTTCTGTAATTGACCACTCAAGAAGAATGGGTATGGGGTTGGTTACAATATCTTCTGTAATTGACCACTCAAGAAGAATGGGTATAGGGTTGGTTACAATATCTTCTGTAATTGACCACTCAAGAAGAATGGGTATGGGGTTGGTTACAATATCTTCTGTAATTGACCACTCATAATGAATGGGTATGGGGTTGGTTACGATATCTTCTGTAATTGACCACTCATAATGAATGGGTATGGGGTTGGTTGCAATATCTTCTGTAATTGACCACTCATAATGAATGGGTATGGGGTTGGTTACAATATCGTCTGTAATTGACCACTCAAGAAGAATGGGTATGGGGTTGGTTACAATATCTTCTGTAATTGACCACTCAAGAAGAATGGGTATGGGGTTGGTTACAATATCTTCTGTAATTGACCACTCAAGAAGAATGGGTATGGTGTTGGTTACAATATCTTCCAGTATAAATGTTTGTCTCCTAATCAAGTATTCAGCCCTACCCTACCGGGAGATACATGTCTTAATAGGGAAAATACAGATACACAATTTATTTCTGAGTTGTGATCGTACCCCTATGCTATAGTCATGAGAACACCTGCGTGAAAAACATCGCCAATATTAGCTAATTTTTTAGTTAGCTGAGTTGGCAGTGTTCCCTAGCTTTTGGCTTCTCGTGGCAAGACGCTGTGCCACTGAGTACGGGTTCGATCCTGCTTCGGACCATATATTGTTCTTTGTTTTTTTTTCTGTTTGTTGATTATTTGTCATTTTTTTCCGAGTGCTGTAAACATACCTCTTCCTCTGAAGTGATTCGTTGATTATCGTCTCGGAAGTTTCCCTCTATAATAATATTCATTTATTATTATTTGTCTGACAACGATTTTGAAGGCTCTAACCACGAGCACCGCAGTTGGTTTTAACACTAAGGTGGCGTTTTAGTTATTGTAGTTATTGTCCTAGATATTGTCCAGCAGTTATAGGCTGGAGTTGATTTGAGTTTACTGGAGAACAATGCTCTGGTATTTTATGTAAGTGGTTTCATGAAACCATGCACAATCTGAACTTATTTGGTTGTTAGCTTCATTAAGATTTATTGTAGTGATAGTTGAATTTGTTCATGTTTACTTTTCTTGTATTGTTTGCCCTAACGTTCTTTCAACGACCACTCTTCTTCACCTTATGTCTTTAAAAGGTCGTAAAGTGGGTACCAATAATTTGTGTTCTAGTTTACAACAATTTGTGACAGGTTCGCTTTTAGACCCAACACATCCGACTTCAGTATGATATTTCTGAGTCCAGGGCGCCCTTCCGTCTTCTATCTCTTCTCGCTTTTCCAGTATTGTTAGTCTGTGGACTTCCGTTTTCAAGATGGCGGAATTGAGTCACGTTCTCTCTATCGCTGCAGAAATTCCGTTGGATTCTTATCAACTTCGGGTTTCCGTTCCAATTTTCTGCATTCCAGTCGAAATGATGTTCTACTTGTTATATCTGCGCCATTGAATTGGCGTTGCACGCACAGCAATACTCCGTTTTGACAAATCAAGTGTTGTGAATGCGCCTTCCAACGTCTAATGTTGATCTGCGTTTTACGTCACACAAAGTGCTGTTCAGTGACCATTTGATGGAGATGGTTGACGCAAGTTATTTACAAGTTACAACGCATTAATGTGGTGGGCTCCGTCAAGTCAGTCAAGTCAGCGTCTTTGGGAAGTTTGTACCATGTTTCGTTCGTTGTAGACTGCATTCAGTAGAGTAATCATGAATACATGGGCGCAGACATTTTGTGCGTGCTACGTCATCATAATGGATCATCGTGTGTCCCAAGACCGATCATGCGCTAATCTTGCGATCTTGCGTTTGGTGTGCATCGGGGATAATCTGAAGACGAACTGTGTTTTGTATGTTCGGAGTTGGAGTTAAACACGATGTCCTAACATCATCAAGCGCCATACATTTACTATGACGATCATCATTTTCAGGAGGACGTGATCTTCCGGGCAATGTGATGGATAGGCGGCAGGAACCATTGAAGGCTATGTCTGCAAAGTGTCCCTTGTTGCAGTTTCCTCATGTTCCAAGTCCGGCTTGTTGCAGGAGCTACTGAGTTAAGTGCTCTGTGCACACCGTGAGCTGTGTGTTTCATCCGTTTTGATCATGCTCCGATATTCCAATTGCTTACGATGAATGCTGATATCGTATGACAGGAACAGTTGGCCGTGTTCACTCTCTGTGCGGTTTCGCCTTATGTCTTTTGGCGTGTGCTGAGACTGCTATGGTGGGGACTACAGCTACCTTTCTTTGCTTGGGAGATGTGTTAGCAATTCGGATGATTCCACTGGCACGGGCGGTTGAGCAATTATGGATTTTAATTCGTTTGCAGTGATACCGGGGCCTACCATAACCAGATAACCAGATAATCAAATGTTAGTCTGTTTCCAGAGACACCGCTCGGAGATAAAGTAGTGGCCAGGTGTTGTTGCTCCAGATGCTCTCGCCAGTAGTCAACTGTGGGTCGTAGTTCACGCTATAGAAATATCTTGACTAATGCGCATGCAAAGAAACATCTCGACTAATGCGCATGCAAAGAAACATCTTGACTAATGCGCATGCAAAGAAACATCTTGACTAATGCGCATGCAAAGAAACATCTTGACTAATGCGCATGCAAAGAAACAAATGGACAAATAACACATTTAACATTTTCTGATGTTAAATAGCTTGGTGACATGGCACGGAAAACAGTCAACAACAGAACTGATACGATGCACTGTAGATAGAAGATACTGTAGATGGAAGGACATAATCGCCCGCGCCAACCGGTATGGCACATGATGATGATGATGTCAAATAAATCATTGTCCACCACAAATGTTAATACAATTTTGGCTCAACTTTTTATCCAATCGCGGATGCATCATATACCATCGTAGATTTTCTTTCATCAATGAGTAATTATGAACTAACGAACTAAAACATCCCCGAAAAGCAGCAGTGAAAGATGAAAGGTTAATAAATGATAGAATGTTGATCTAGTGTATAAAAAAAAAAAAAAAGAAATGAACCGCCGTCAGTTTATAATAATATACGCACACTTTGTGGGTGTGGTTGTGATATGCAGTGGGTGCTGGGCGGAGCGTTGCTGTTAAGTGGTGTAAATTATGCAACACGTGATAAAATCGAGAGCAATTTTGTCGTGTGTCCGAAATAAGGAAATAAGAGAACTTGAAGGCTGCCTGCTGCAGGCTTGATTACTGGAGCTCACTTCGCTACGGAATCCGTGGGCATCGTTAAAATGCCTAGCGCTGTATGTAGGATATAAACTTGGAAGTCGGGAGCAATGAAGGATGGTCGTTATGTATCAACGGAAAATTAACGCTGCGATAGTTAACCTGAGAGTGGGCGGTAAACTTTATATATATATATACTCTTCTTTGTTTGAAAACGGTGTTTAAAAATTGACAGAAGCCAGAAGAGTAACACTTAATCTCTGCCCTTGGGTTCATCCTCTTAATACCGGGATTTTTTTTTTTTGGAGAGGGGGGGGGGGGGAAAAGGGGGGGGGGGGGGAGAGAAAGGTTGTCTAGCGTAATGTTGATCATATTTCTCAAAAATGCGATGTTTGTAAAGAAAAATAAATGTGGAAGTAACGTCGTGCTTCTTTATTTACGCAAAGCTCAACCCATTATAAAGTTTCGTCTCTCATCTTTCTTGTATTTCTTTTACGCTGAACATCTTTTCTTTAATTGACAAGTTATTGAACACAATGTAGGCTGGGGTCTTTGGTTACACTTGATGTTCATGTCATTGAAGACAGAATTTGTCATTTCTTTGGTTACACTTGATGTTCATGTCATTGAAGACAGAATTTGTCATTTCTTTGGTTACACTTGATGTTCATGTCATTGAAGACAGAATTTGTCATTTCTTTGATTACACTTGATGTTCATGTCATTGAAGACAGAATTTGTCATTTCTTTGGTTACACTTGATGTTCATGTCATTGAAGACAGAATTTGTCATTTCTTTGATTACACTTGATGTTCATGTCATTGAAGACAGAATTTGTCATTTCTTTGGTTACAATTGATGTTCATGTCATTGAAGACAGAATTTGTCATTTCTTTGGTTACACTTGATGTTCATGTCATTGAAGACAGAATTTGTCATTTCTTTGGTTACAATTGATGTTCATGTCATTGAAGACAGAATTTGTCATTTCTTTGATTACACTTGATGCTCATGTCATTGAAGACAGAATTTGTCATTTCTTTGGTTACATTTGATGTTCATGTCATTGAAGACAGAATTTGTCATTTCTTTGGTTACACTTGATGTTCATGTCATTGAAGACAGAATTTGTCATTTCTTTGGTTACACTTGATGTTCATGTCATTGAAGACAGAATTTGTAACTTCTTTGGTTACACTTGATGCTCATGTCATTGAAGACATAATTTGTCATTTCTTTGGTTACATTTGATGTTCATGTCATTGAAGACAGAATTTGTCATTTCTTTGATTACACTTGATGTTCATGTCATTGAAGACAGAATTTGTCATTTCTTTGGTTACACTTGATGTTCATGTCATTGAAGACAGAATTTGTTATTTCTTTGGTTACACTTGATGCTCATGTCATTGAAGACAGAATTTGTCATTTCTTTGGTTACATTTGATGTTCGTGTCATTGAAGACAGAATTTGTCATTTCTTTGATTACACTTGATGTTCATGTCATTGAAGACAGAATTTGTCATTTCTCTGATTACACTTGATATTCATGTCACTGAAGACAGAACATGTCATTTCATTGGTTACACTTAAAATTCATGCCATTGAAGACAGAACTTGTCATTTCATTGATTAAACTTGATATCCATGCCACTGAAAACAGAACATGTCATTTCATTGATTAAACATGCTAATCATGCCACTGAAGACAGAATTTGTCATTTCTCTGATTACACTTAAAATTCATGCCATTGAAGACAGAACTTGTCATTTCTTTGATTAAACTTGATATCCATGCCACTGAAGACAGAACATGTCATTTCATTGATTAAACTTGATATTCATGTCACTGAAGACAGAACTTGTCATTTCATTGATTAAACATGATGCTCATGTCACTGAAGACAGAACATGTCATTTCATTGATTAAACATGATATTCATGTCACTGAAGACAGAACTTGTCATTTCTCTGATTACACTTAATATTCATGCCATTGAAGACAGAACTTGTCATTTCTCTCATTACACTTGATATTCATGTCACTGAAGACAGAACTTGTCATTTCTCTGATTACACTTAATATTCATGCCATTGAAGACAGAACTTGTCATTTCTCTGATTACACTTAATATTCATGCCATTGAAGACAGAACTTGTCATTTCTCTGATTACACTTGATATTCATGACACTGAAGACAGAAATTGTCATTTCTCTGATTACACTTCATAGTCATGACACTGAAGACAGAAATTGTCATTTCCGCAGACAAGTATACACTAACGGTTCTAACATGCCATTTTCAAACTAATTAGCGGATGGAAGTTTCTAATAGATGTTTCTGTTCAGCGTATTTGATCATGTCTTACCACAACTTTCCATCTCTTCAGTTGTTCATCATTGCTCCTTGCCTTCTACGCCCACTTATATACCTTTCAAGTGCGATCAAGCGATCAAGAAGAGTTATTAGAACCGAAACCTTGTAGCTTGTCTTGTCTTTCTCTTAGTTTAGGGAGTTTTTCATATACTGACCAATCCGTCTACGTGTCTAATAATAATAATAATATATATATATATATATATATATATATATATATATATATATATATATATATATATATATACATTTTTCACCCACACAGTCTGGTAACCTTGGCCTACAATTTCAGGTTTTATTTACACCACCGTGGACATACTTGGATGTCTCTTAGTAAGTGCTATATCGCTTTCCACGTCTACTGTTGAGTTCCTACCACGATATTTTATTACTTACTTTTGTCCTCTTAATTCTACTGTTGATTTCCTACCAGGACATTTTATTACTTACTTTTGTCCTCTTAATTCTACTGTTGATTTCCTACCAGGACATTTTATTACTTACTTTTGTCCTCTTAATTCTACTGTTGATTTCCTACCAGGACATTTTATTACTTACTTTTGTCCTCTTAATTCTACTGTTGATTTCCTACCACAACATTTTATTACTTACTTTTGTCCTCTTAATTCTACTGTTGATTTCCTACCAGGACATTTTATTACTTACTTTTGTCCTCTTAATTCTACTGTTGAGTTCCTACCACGATATTTTATTACTTACTTTGTCCTCTTAATTCTACTGTTGATTTCCTACCACGACATTTTATTACTTACTTTTGTCCTCTTAATTCTACTGTTGATTTCCTACCACGTCATTTTATTACTTACTTTGTCCTGTTAATTCTACTGTTGATTTCCTACCACGACATTTTATTACTTACTTTGTCTTCTTAATTCTACTGTTGATTTCCTACCACGACATTTTATTACTTACTTTGTCCTCTTAATTCTACTGCTGATTTCCTACCACGACATTTTATTACTTACTTTGTCCTGTTAATTCTACTGTTGATTTCCTACCACGACATTTTATTACTTACTTTGTCCTGTTAATTCTACTGTTGATTTCCTACCACGACATTTTATTACTTACTTTGTCCTCTTAATTCTACTGCTGATTTCCTACCACGACATTTTATTACTTACTTTGTCCTGTTAGTTCTTTACTGCAGCTTCGCATTTTTATGCCTTAACCCTCTCCTCTAAGTTCTGTTGCTGATTTCCTGCCGCTACATTTTATTACTGATTTTTTCCCTCTTACTTCTACTATTGACTTCCTATTGCGAGACTTGATTACTTACTTTTCCCTTTTATTTCTGCTGCTGATTTTCTACTAAGACAGTCGATACTTTATTACTTAGTAGGTTCTCTTAATTCAGCTGTTGATTTCCTACCACGCCATTTATTACTTACTTTCTCCTCTTATTTCTATTGTTGATTTCCTACCACGCCATTTATTACTTACTTTCTCTTCTTATTTCTATTGTTGATTTCCTCCAACGCCATTTATTGCTTATTTTCTCTTCTTATTTCTATTGTTGATTTTCTACCACGTCATTTCATTACTTTCTCTTCTTATTTCTATTGTTGATTTCCTCCAACGCCATTTATTGCTTATTTTCTCTTCTTATTTCTATTATTGATTTCCTACCATGTCATTTATTACTTACTTTCTCTTCTTATTTCTATTGTTGATTTCCCACCACATCATTTCATTACTTACTTTGCCCTCTTTATGTCCTCTGGCACTTAAGGCCACCACTATAGATCTCCACTGTATTCTGTCTCAGACCAAGCATTCAAGCTGTTTTCCCCAGTTCTATATCAACCATTCTACCGCAAGTCTCTTTTGGTCTTTCTCTTGTTCTCTTATCACATGGAGTCCAGTTAAGTGCTACTCGCGGTATACATTTCAGAGGCAATAAAAAACAGGTCTGTCCATCAGCATCTTCCCTTTTATTTCTCTGTAGTGATGTCAGCAATGCATATTTCTTTTTTTTTGTAATTTTTTTTAAAATTAGAGATAATTCTAGGCCAACAACACCTATTATTCTGTGAAGACTTCTGCAAGGTCCGACAATTAAGTATTGAGATTAATTCCATAAAAAGAAAAATAAACAACATTTGAAGATGTAACCTGTACTTTATTCAAAGTAAGCCCTTGTGCATTGATACAGCGAGTGGTACGATCTAACAAACACTGGGACAACCTATGTAGTTCTTCTGTTAATATTCCCTTTAAAGTCGGGGTTACGGCCCTTTGGATGCCGGGGGTTAAGGCAAAGAAATGCAAATGAATGCATAAAAATGCGAAGCTGCAGTAAAGCTAAATGTGAGGGAAAATTGAAAAAAAAAATAGAAAAAATGGTATGGTAAAAGCTTTACGTGATTGGTAGACGGCACAGATTTGAACGACGTTTCGGCTCAATAGGCCTTCAGCAGGAACAAGCAAACAACACGCACGCACAGATATGTAAGTAAATAAAACTAATCCTACATAGCTAACCAGTAGCGAAACAACCAAAACCAAATAATCATAATTAGTTAAAGAAAAGCAAAATGAATTCCCTGTGTCGTGGACCGTGGTCAGAATGGAAAAGGAATGGTCACCCGGGTGTAGCTGTAATTATACCCTCTGGTCAGGTGAAGGGTTCTGAAAATACACCAGTGGGGGGAACGCTATCTGGGTTACCTCGACCGCAAAGACAATGACAATGTCTGAAAGTATCTAAGGGCCCATAAATACATGTATACATGTATTTATGGATGCGTGTATACATATATACACGTACAAACAGACAAGCACATACTTATACAAATCAACATACACACATATATACACACAATTACATATATATGCATACAAACAAGCACACACATACATGCATATATATCTATACCAATACCCATACATATGAACGCATAAATGCAATGCGCATCCATACGGGGACAATCATATATGTGTATAAATGTGTGCATAACGCACACATAACCAGAGGAGTTCACACCGTGGTCAGTGTGCAAACACAAAGGAGAAAGAATAGAACAGTAGAATAACAGGTACTCAAAAGGTGGAAAGAGTGAGATGTCAGAGAGTGGGGTACAATAAAAAATATTTGAGGGGTAAGTAGCACAGAAAAAAGGTGTATAGGAGAACACCGAAGTGTCTCAATGGGGACTAGTGGAGAAGAACTATTAATAGCATGATTTAGTAGATAGACTAAAGAGCCCAAGCATGGACAGTAGAGAAGGCTATGCAAAAGGGAAGGAGTAACCGAAAGGAAATTATGTGTACGAGTGTGATACATTCATGCCTCGTGGTGTCAGCGAACCATACTGGACTATGAGGCGATTCTCCAAAGCAAATCGGCTGCGATCGCCAGAGTGACAAAGGGCAATACCAGTGATACGAATGTCGTCTTTGCCCTTGTGGTCTGGGGAGTTGAAATGGGAAGACACTGGAGTGCCAGTATTCTGTTGAACATCGCGTAGATGTTCACAAAGTCTTTCCGCTAATCGTCCCTTTGGATGCCATCAGTATCGTCAAAGAAGTGTTCTCTCAATGGTAACTCTAATTTTGAGAATAGAAAATAATCGCAGGGAGACAAATCTGGGGAATATAGTGGATGTTTGTGAGCAAACACTTGTTTTTGGGACTGAAAATTCGTGAACAACTAGCGCCTGGTGAGCTGGTGCATTATCACGAAGAAGGAAAACAACTGCCAGATGTTGAATACTCGGGCTGGACTTGGAGAATCCTTTTCAAACGGCGATTCAAAATACTTCAATCAACTGTAGCAGTGACAGTCTGTCCCTCAGGAATTAAATTCTTTGTGAATAAAGCATTAGCTGTCGTAGAAGCTCACCAACGTTGTCTTCACTTTCGACTTTTGAAGACGAATTTTTTTACCTTTTGGTGATGATGATGACTTCCACTGAGCACTTTGGCTTTTAGTTGTAGGATCACTGCGGAAAATGCATGTTTCTTCCTCTGTAACAATTAAATGTTTATATTTGCGATACGCTTTGATGATGTTTTTTTGCGTACTTAACACGCTGCTGTTTATGGTCATCAAACAACAAATGTGCTGTTAACCGGCAAGCAACTTTTTTCTGGCCCAAATCTTCCACTAAAATTGTACGAATGGTCTCTCGGTTAACACCAAACTCATCTGCCATCATCCTCACAGTCAAATAACGATCTTCTTGTATTCGTTCTCTAACTTTTGCAATGAGCTCCTCATTATGAACAGAAATTGGCCGTCTATGTCTAATTGCATTTCTAATTGCTTCCACGCTACTTTTGAATCGTGAATACCACCTGAATGTGTACAAGATAAACAATTATCACCATAAACTTGTCGCATCAATTCAACTGTCTCAATGGCATTTTTCCCAGAGTTTTAAACATGATTTAATATTCTCTTTTTGCTCCATGCTGATTACGTAACAATGCACCTTTATCAAGGTCAACAAGATGGCGTCTTGCTTGTCGTAAACTTATTTGACAGCGATGAAAAGTTGCCAGATCTTAGATGAAGGGTACCTCTTTGGATTCCATGTTTTGCTTCATAGATCTCATTTTTATCTTGGCCATAATAAAAATCAGTCTCATTAATTTGTTGTCAGACTTTGCGTTTTGAAAGATCTCTGGTTGAGGCAGTTGCAACTTTCCATGATTGTGATCCATATAGTTGGATGGGAACTTATCACACAGGATGGAAACAGTGGACAGTTTAGTCTGTTTTAAATGTTTCTTGATCTTTAAATCTTCATAAGTGATTTTTTTTCTTCTTCTCCATCGCGTTCACCCGTTAATTGAGCGCGGATGTCTTGTGTCGCTTGTTTACGACAAGTCACGTTATCTACGTCTTTCGGCCCGACACATCCGTCTACATGATAATGATGAATACAGTACCGGCTTTGACACTCTATTCTTGATTTCCGCTTCAGCGTTTCTACCTAGTCCTTTTCCATGGAGCGTAGTAAGTTGATCATTGCACCCATCAACTCTCATCTGTGTAGACTGACTGCTGTTCATCTTGGACTTCCGGGAAGGATGTCGGCCTTTGCCTCAGGCCTCTTTAGGGGATGCCAACACTAAAACAGAATTTCGGTGTTTTGACAGTTTTTTCTGGGTTTTTTGGTTCAGTTTGATCAAGTGAATTGGAGTTGTAGACTGTGGGCACTCTCTTTTCGGTGATGTTTGAAATTATCGTCCTCTCAACCGAATTGGCTCGCACTGGGAGTTCGACCTTACCCTAGTCGACAGTGCAAAATAAAAATGTCTGCATGTCCCCCCCCCTTTCCCCTTTGTTTTTGCATATACTAATGTCGTTGCTTAAACCAGTCTAGTCGCCTTGTTTGATTTAAATGTGTTTGTTTCCGAGGAAAAATTGACTGCACACTCTCTGTTTGATGAAAGACATTTGGAATTATTACCTGTGCGCCGATTAGGCAGACTATTAGAGAAAGGAAGGATAGGGGAAAAAGGAAGGAAGGAGGGAGGAAGGATGGAAGGAGCGAGGGAAGGAATGAATGAAGGGTGTGTGGTTGGATGGACGGACGGACGGACGCGGAAAGATGCTCAATCATAGGTTGTTGAACGGCGGCCAGGTGTTATTTAACCAACTTTCTGAACCATTGACTCTAAAGCAGTGACGGAGCCGAAGGGAGTCAGCAACTCATTGGCTCTAGAGCAGTGACGGGGCCGAATGGAGTCAGCAACTCATTGACTCTAGAGCAGTGACGGAGCCGAAGGGAGTCAGCAACTCATTGCCATCTCTCTGTGTCATGATTAGTGAACCAGACTACATCAACATCCGACATCACCTAATTGTGGTAGCCATAGAAACAGTCAACCCTCAGTCTGGCCGAGCGATTAGCGAGCAAGGAGAGAAGGCAATCCCAGTATCTCATAAAGTCGTTTTGAAGTCAGATGTGCTGGTCTGAAAGATATCACAATTTGTTGTAAGCCACGACACATAGGAATTTAGTAGAAGTGAAATACTCTGATCAATGCTCTATAGCCTGTCTCCTGATGATGATGTCTGCTGTTCCACTAACCAACTATCTTTTATGTCTACCTTTACCTGAATTCCCCTTATGACTGTGAATATTCAGTGTGATTAAAACCACCGCCTTTTCTGTATGCCCTATTGTTTAGTGTTCACTTTCTAAATGTTTATGAAAACATTTCGCGTTAATTGTAATAGCTGTGATGCTCTTTCTGTGATTCACTAGCACTGGGTACAATGCATGGAGAGACTTCCAGAAACCCACACAGATCCTGGCTAAACTGTGCAAAGATGGGAAGCTAGATGGGCCCCATTACCAATCAGGCAGTGTCAGGGTTGCTAGCAGGATCTTCACAACTCCTTTAGAGGCTCTGGATAACATCGGTATAACTTTCCCTGACTTTTTTATTCTTTTCTCTTATGTCTCATGGCATCTTGATTTTATTTATTATTTGTAAGAGGATTATACTTCTTCTCAAACTGATAATATGATGTTTTCAAATGCAGTTGAGGAAAAGTCTACATCTGGAGGAAAAGTCGCAATATATGGGCATCACATATTTGCTGTCGCTTGTCTTGGAAAACTCATATAGAAGACATCCGGTCAATATGGCAGATAGGCGGCAGAAACTATTGCGGCTCAGTCTGAAAGTGTTCCTTATTGGAGTTTCCTCATATTCCAAGTCCAGCTTCTGTCGGAGCTACTGAGTTTAGTGCTCTGTGCGCACCGTGAGCTGTTTTTTTCATCCAGATCGTGTTTCGATGTTCCAATTGCTTACTATGAATGATGATATTGTTTGATGAAACACTGTTCATCTGATTTCACTTCTGGTGCTGCTTGGCCTTATGTCTTTTGACGTCTGCTGTAACTGCTATGATGGAGACTGCAGCTGTCTTTCTTTGTTTGATTCCATCAGTGAGACACGTTTTAATTCAGATGACTCCACTGGCACAGGCGGTTGAGCGATGATGGATTTTAATTCGTTTGCGGTGATACCGGGACCTTCGACTAACCATAACTCAGGTAGAATGAACCAGACAAAGAGCAAGGTAAATGATGACAATCATGAACGCTATTATCTAGCACAAATTGAGGAGCAGACGAGAGTGTGGTAAATAAGTTACATAGAACTAGTGAGACCAATCTAGGCCTTGGATTTTTGCATCATATGCAAAAGCAACACAGTCAAATTTTGCTAAGATCAATAAACTCCAAAACCAATCAATGAAAATAACTGATGGTATGAGATCAACTTTTGTAGAAGAACTATAAAAAATGTCATACTTGCAATTAGTGGAAGAGAAATGAGATAACTGGACTCAAGAATGGAGTGAAACATTCAGAAGGCTGATTAATCATCACATGCTCCAGAGAATAAATGGTTTGGGAAAAGGTAGATTAAAGTAAAACAACTTTGTAAAAAAACAATGAGTAAAGTGCCCCCGTCACGCCAAGTGGCGTATAGGGTAAATGGTGATAGTGACCATAAATTTTACTGAACTTCGGCACATGATTTTTGGGGTAATGTGGTCGGTATTACACCCGTGCCGCTTTATTTTCCCAGAAAAAAAATCCGGCACCCATTAAAGGCTAAAACAACTTTGTGGAATCAACAAAAGCTATGGAAACAGCAGACCCAATAAATCTATGATCACTGTAAACCAATGAATAATACATAAAGCAAACATCCAGCGTGGAGAAAACAACATCTTTGTGTACTAATAGAGAGCATTCGCAACACGGTGTATAAAAACAGCCAGAATGGAGAACAAAGAAGAAGAATAACATTAACTCTTTCCGTACGAAAGTTTTTTATCAATGCCACGCAAGAGATTTCAGAGACAAAAATTGTTCATTGTTTTAAGAATAAATCTACATATTTATATTTAACTAACATATACACTATTATATGTTATGTTATAGATAATTAAAAAAGGAATTAGATTTTACCAATACCAAGATGATACAAGACATGTAAAAAGAATATGGCTTGATGATGCTTCATACTAATAAATTGAGAGTGATGTACCATGCGGCGAAACGTACGCAGTCGGAATCTACATGGCGCACAGTGCAGCGAAATGTATGGAAAGAGTTAAGATACATAGAAAAATGCCAGCCACACTTCTTCTGGACGGATGCTTACACAGATGGATCAGCAACCAAGGCAACAGAGAAGCAGAAATAATCATGTGCCTAAAAGTGGAACACGGAAAAGACTGCAACAATAGGAGAGTACTTAAGTGACTTGAAGGAAGTTCTGAAAACTGCAGCTGATACACTCATCAATGAGTATACTCATAAAGAGGCAATTAAAGAAGAAAACATGACATTTTTCACAGATGCTCTGGAAGTAGTTACAGTTACAGCACTATCATAGAAACAAAGACCTGAATGTTCTAAGAATAACACTTTACAAGCTCTGCCAGAGATATAGAAAGACTTGTCATTCATTGGATTACATCCTACGTCTGTGTTCCTGGAAATGGCGAGGCAAACAAGTTAGCAACGGATGAAGGTAAAATATAAGTCAGATTTAAACAAGAAACAAAAAAACAAAAACTACGAATTATTAGGCATCGAAGAGATTTTGTCATGAAAAATTGTAAGAACAGTTGGAATAGAGGGCCAGCAGAAGGATTATGCCTATCCATCCATTCATCCATCCATTCATCCATCCATCCATCCATCCATCCGTCCGTCCGTCCGTCCGTCCGTCCGTCCGTCCGTCCTTCTATCTAATCTATCTATCTATCTATCTGTCTGTCTGTCTGTCTGTCTGTCTGTCTGCCTGCCTGCCTGCCTGCCTGCCTGCCTGCCTGCCTGCCTGCCTGCCTATTGACCTTTCGAGCCGTAGCTGGCCCATAGGGCATAGACCCAGATACTCTTTCTCTTAATTATGCCTACTACTACCTTAATAGGTTAGTGAACTGGACTACAAAGGACAAGAGGTAGGGTTCGATCCCATCCGACGGCTTCCGGGTTCACCCAGCCTTAAATGGGTACCGGATTTTTTCTGGGAAAGTAAAGCGGCACGGGCGTAATACCGACCACATTACCCCAAAAATCATGTGCTGAAGTTCTGTAAAATATAGGGTCACTAACACCATATTCCCTATACGCCACTTGGCGTGACGGGGGTACTTTACTTTACATTTTACTACCTTAATAGAATAGAACAAATAAGACTTTTTAGACACAGAACTAGCCACAACTGATAGTCATTTTAATATCCTTATAATGGAATTCTCTGATGAATGTGATCGTGGCACAGGCAAAATGGCTGCCGAACATCTGTCTTGGAGGTGCACAACATAGGATGAACAAGGTCTTGTTATAACAGACACAGAGTTATTCATTGTGACGAGGGGACTCGCTCCCTACTGCTATCTCTCGTTCATCACATCTGTGCCATTTACTACTCGCCAAGATTCTCAATCATTCAGCAGCCTTCAAACGGGCACAGTTCTTTGTTGCCAACACCATGACCAGCCGGATGTCACCAAGCTTTAGCTGACTAATGCTTTCTTCCAATTTATCAGTGTCTAGAGATTTATGCAGAAGAAGACGAAGAGTTTGAAAGAAGAGGAAGAAGAAGTACAAGACACTTGACATTTGCTTGAAGTCAAGCCTTGACTCATTTGTTGAGCAGGTGATTGCACTAACACCTTTGCCACCACAGATTCATTATTTTCAGAGCCGCAGATAAAATTCACCTCAATAACACATTTAATAACTTACTCATATACTTCGTCATAATACTATAGGGTATAAATTATGATGATGATAAATTATATAATATTATATTGCGACAAAGTCTGGTTTTAAAAAAAAAATTAATATCGCTTAATTCATGTGCTTATACGTCGTTTTGTATTGCATCGTGTTTTGCACTCTGAGGTCCAGTGTATCCGTTTGCATAGATTTCTTAAGGGCTGATTTCCCTAGCCGTTCTATTTCTTTGACCTTCCTGTAAAGACATCAGCTAATTCTAGTCAACGATGTATGTAGTGATCGTCTTCGTACACAACAGCGCTGTGTAGAGCACTGCTCAGAAGGCCTGAACGTGTGGGTGGTACCTACACCAAGTGTGGTATGCCAGGTCAACGTCTACCAGAGAAACTGTTTTTTTAAAATAGAAAACAGCAAACAGGCATCATATGGTGGACAAAGGAAATCATTCAAGGACACACTTCAGTGATTTGGTTGTTGCTAGACGTCTAGAAGCCGCGATAGCTCAGTGGTTAGTGAACTGGACTACCACGGACAAGGGGTAGGGTTCGATCCCAACCGACGGCATCCGGATTCACCCAGCCTTAAATGGGTACCGGATTTTTTTCTGGGAAAGTAAAGCAGCACGGGCGTAATACTGACCACATTACCCCAAAAATCATGTGCTGAAGGTCTGTAAAATATAGGTTCACTAACACCATATTTCCCTATACGCCACTTAGCGTAATGGGGGTACTTTACTTTACTTTTAGACGTCTAGAGTTAGACCTGGGGCTTCGGTAAACCACCCAACTGAGCTACCAACGTTCGGACAACCCGCGTTAGATTCACGCTGGAAGCAGTGTGAGTTGTACTCGTGGTTGGAAAAATAAATACCCTTGCGGTCGACCCAGCCGCTGGCAGAAATGGGTACCAGGGTAATACTCTGGGAAGGTGAGGATTGCCGCCTCGAATCGTGAGTTTCAATGATTGAAGCAACACTATCCAGAAGTCTCTGAATACTTTTGGATAGGCAGCCAAGCATATATGGATGAAAACTCGCGTACTAAGACGCCGCGATTCAAGTCTCGTACTTTACCTTTAGTTAGACCATCATGGGTCAAGAACAGGACGGTGCGTTTGAGGTCTTCATCTAGGTGATCAGTTATTGCTAGACGTTTAGAGTTAGACCATCATGGGTCAAGAACAGGACGGTGCGTTTGAGATCTTCATCTAGTTGATCAGTTATTGCTAGACGTTTAGAGTTAGACCATCATGGGTCATTAACAAGACAGTGCGTTTGAGATCTTCATCTAGGTGATCAGTTATTGCTAGACGTTTAGAGTTAGACCATCATGGGTCATTAACAAGACAGTGCGTTTGAGATCTTCATCTAGGTGATCAGTTATTGCTAGACGTTTAGAGTTAGACCATCATGGGTTAAGAACAGGACGGTGCGTTTGAGATCTTCATCTAGGTGATCAGTTATTGCTAGACGTTTAGAGTTAGACCATCATGGGTCAAGAACAGGACGGTGCGTTTGAGATCTTCATCTAGGTGATCAGTTATTGCTAGACGTTTAGAATTAGACCATCATGGGTCAAGAACAGGACGGTGCGTTTGAGATCTTCATCTAGGTGATCAGTTATTGCTAGACGTTTAGAGTTAGACCATCATGGGTCAAGAACAGGACGGTGCGTTTGAGATCTTCATCTAGGTGATCAGTTATTGCTAGACGTTTAGAGTTAGACCATCATGGGTCAAGAACAGGACGGTGCGTTTGAGGTCTTCATCTAGGTGATCAGTTATTGCTAGACGTTTAGAGTTAGACCATCATGGGTCAAGAACAGGACGGAATGTTTGAGGTCTTCATCTAGGTGATCAGTTATTGCTAGACGTTTAGAGTTAGACCATCATGGGTCAAGAACAGGACGGTGCGTTTGAGATCTTCATCTAGGTGATCAGTTATTGCTAGACGTTTAGAGTTAGACCATCATGGGTCAAGAACAGGACGGAATGTTTGAGGTCTTCATCTAGGCGATCAGTTATTGCTAGACGTTTAGAGTTAGACCATCATGGGTCATTAACAAGACGGTGTGTTTGAAGTCTTCATCTAGGCGATCAGTTATTGCTAGACGTTTAGAGTTAGACCATCATGGGTCATTAACAAGACGGTGTGTTTGAGATCTTCATCTAGGTGATCAGTTATTGCTAGACGTTTAGAGTTAGACCATCATGGGTCATTAACAAGACGGTGTGTTTGAAGTCTTCATCTAGGTGATCAGTTATTGCTAGACGTTTAGAGTTAGACCATCATGGGTCATTAACAAGACGGTGTGTTTGAAGTCTTCATCTAGGCGATCAGTTATTGCTAGACGTTTAGAGTTAGACCATCATGGGTCAAGAACAAGACGGTGCGTTTGAGGTCTTCATCGGTTACCTGGAGTGTGTTGTGCAATGTTTTTGCTGTGGGCCATATCAGTGTTCTTAGAGTATCGAAAGGGCTGCAGGCCTCTGAGATATGTTCTGGAATTTGTATGTTCCGTAGTTGCATGTCACTGAGTCCTATCTTTTGTATGTGTGTTCTGAGGTAACAATGCCTGTCCTGAGTCTGAATATCTCGGGTCTACTCATGTCTGCTGAGTTTGTTTAAGTTGTCACATCCTGTATTATATTCTTCATATAACTCTCTCCATTCTGTTTTTCTAGCTTGTTTCAGGATTGTCTTTAACTCTTTCAGGCTCTTTGATTGGACTGTTGAAGGTTGCCACCTGATTTTGCGAGTTCGTCTGCTTTCTATTTTCCATGGATCGCACAGTGTGCTGCTGTCTACTGCAGGACTAGTTATGTCTTTTGGGACAGCATACATATGTAGTTTCTTATTTCTTGAATGAGTCTGTCCAAAAACACACTAAAGAGCTGACTACACAACTGTATATTATCAATTGTGACCTATAAGAAAGCATTGCTGCAGATAGTTGAGCATTTCATTGCAAGAAATCCTGAAGGTA
This sequence comes from Megaustenia siamemsis, assembly GCA_032433765.1. Lineage (NCBI taxonomy): Eukaryota > Metazoa > Mollusca > Gastropoda > Stylommatophora > Ariophantidae > Megaustenia > Megaustenia siamemsis. Next base: position 44,952,080 of record JAVIAB010000160.1, on the reverse strand, counting down.
TGAGGAAGCACAATTAAATTATTTTATCCTGAAACAAATTACGATAAAATTATATTATCCTAAAAAAATTGCGATTAAATTATATGATCTTGAAACAAATTACGATATTATATTATCCTGTAACAAATCACTTCGCAAATCACACTTTAGTTGTATCATCCTTCTGATCAACACTTAACAATACATCCTTGCCATCACTGCAGCACTTCCGGGTTTGTGTATACCCCATCGCTTATTCTTATTCTCTTACCCCACTTTAGCTACAGCAATAACAACGTGAGCATGGTCGGCGCTGACGAACAACAGAAATCGTTACATTCATCGTCTACTACAGCTGAATGTATAAACAAGTTGATAGAGGAATCACGAGCTTTACTCTTGGGGGTCTTCTAGACTATCAATGTTTCAATTTTTTGCTTGTAGGTGCTAACAAGATCACAAACGAGGATTTGGCACTTGCAGCACTCAACAACTGGTCCCATATTCCCAAAGTGGGCTGTCCTTTAGTTCCCGAACACGTGGAGACTAGACCACTCTTCCATCCGGAGAAGCCAGGTGTGGAACAGGTAAGTCAAAGACTTGAAACACTTTATTTTTTGGGCCTACCTTTGTTTCTATGTCGTTTATCTGGATATATATTTATTTATCTGGCTGTCATTTGTCTGTTGTTTATTTCATTTCATAATCGTTAATAAGTGTGCTGCACTTTAAGACTGGCATATCTTCGTTTGAAGACTCCAGTGTCTATTTCTCAAACTATTAACTCTAGACTGTCTGAAGTAGTTAGCACTAAATCAAGGCAGTAGTAACTGCTTTTTAATACTCATCATCATCATGTGCCATACCGGTTGGCGTAAGCGATCATGTCCCTCCACAATCTTCTATCTACAGTGCATCGTATCAGTTCTGTTGTTGACTGTTTTCCATGCCATGACACCAGGCTATCCAGTATTTCCTCTCTTTGTCGTCCGCGATGTCTCTTTCCTTTTATTTTGCCAGTTGTAACCAAGTATTCCAACTTTCCTCTTCTCATGATGTGCCCGAAAACTGTTGATTGCTTCTTTCTGATGTTTTTTAAGAGCTCCCTTTTTGTGTTGGCCTCTTTGAGAACTTCCTCATTGGTCTTTTTAGCTGTCCAGGGAACTTTCAACATTCTTCTGAGAAATCCCATCTCTGTGGCCTCTAATCGTCTTTTCATTTGTTTGTCTACTGTCCATGATTCGCTTCCATAGGTCAGAATTGGTTCTATATAGCACCGATGAACTCTCTTTCTCATTTTTATTGACATAGATTTGTTGCATAAGATATTTTTCATTTTTTGAAATGCTATTTTAGCCTGAGCTATTCTGCTTTTTATTTCCGTGGTGCTTCTCCCATCTGATGTTATTATTGTGCCCACGTATTTCAAACGTTGCACTTGTTTTAGATTTGTCTCGTTTATTTTTATGCTGCATGATGGTGATGATTGTTTCTTCGATATAACCATTACTTCTGTTTTCTTACTATTCAGACTGAGACCTTTCTTGTTGTTATTTATTTTTAATACTAGAGTTTAAATACTGTGCATGTCTGTGTTAGTCACCTCTAGTGACTCGGGCAGATGGTGCTTGTAAACCTGGGAGGGCCGACCATCTAAGGGCAGAATCCCCCCACAGAAAAGACAATCTGCTGCCTTGCAGGAAGATTGGGGACAATCAAAAGCTAAGGAAAGCAAACTTGAATAAAATGCTGGCTGAAATCGGATGCACTGGGCCACTGGCGCAGAACACAGGTCAACGTTTTAACAGGTATTTAATCAGAGTGGATCTAACAGACTCTAATTATGATGTTATGTCTGTGGGGTCGATCAATTCACTTAAACAGACAGCTGTCTTCATGTCTGGAATCCTACTCTGATTGAGTCTTGATCGCAGAGAGAGAGAACAGACAGCTGTCTTCATGTCTGGAATCCTACTCTGATTGAGTCTTGATCGCAGAGAGAGAGAGAGAGAGAGAGAGAGAGAGAGAGAGAGAGAGAGAGATACTAGAGTTTTCCTTCTATCATCAAACTTTTATTATGGGGGAGGGGGGTGCAGGGGCGCCTGACAGAAATGGAATTGAAAGCTGCAGAGCTACTCATAGATGATGGCTTGCTCCAGGATCAGTGAATCAGAGACATCTATCCCTACTCCACCTATTCGCGGTGCTTCTAGTAACGAACAAACCAGTTTTGTCTAGCCAAGAGAGTAAGGATCAACAGGAGAGGCAACTCAAAATTCCGTGCTGAAGTCGGATGTGTTGGGTAGAAAGGCACATCTATGACCACGTAAGCCCTTTTAAAGGATGATGATGAGAGCTATTAATTCCTTTTAGTAATCATCGGGTGAATTCCAGAGAGAAATAAAACTTATTGTGTAAAGTCTTTGAGATTCTCTCCAGGGCTGAGAGTGGTCACAAATTCATATCTGACTGCTTGTTTAGGATCAGATACAACAGCTGATCCACGCTCCTCTTCGCCTTACCGCAGTGTCTCTGGTAACAAAAAGTCTGACCAACAAAATAGGGACCCAGAGGGAGGGGAACCCGGTACCCAGAAACATAGTGGTGTAGATGAGTGTGACAGGTCCAAATATCTCAGCTTGTTGTAAAGCATTGCACAGCTCTTCTGCATCCATTTAACGTCTTTTTTAAAGAACGGGTCATGAAGAGGAGTAGTTGTTGTTTGATTGAACGCAGATAGTGAAGGTTCTAAGACACAGTTTAGTTGAATTGAGTTTGGTCGACGGATCATCCTCAGTGCACATCAGATATGCCTGTAAGTGTTCAGATCGCCTCCAGTATGTCCCTCAGTTGCGGATACTGATGTCTTCAGTTCTGTGTTAACTTGTTATTCTTCTGTATCTCCCCGCAAAGCGCTCATTTACGTCATTCTCAATTTTGAAGTGACGTGCGTGCAGTCTGAAGATTTGTGTAGATTCTTGATCTTTGATTGAGCCATGAACACGCCTTGCCTCCCTGACGGCATTCAGCATGTCAGCTCGATTCATTACACGTCTGCTTTCCTTGGCAGCCATTCCAGCCTGGCTGCCAACTCTTTCGTTTCCTCTCACGCCGGAGTATCCAGGAACAAAGATGAAATAGATCCCAATCAGTCCTCAGTTATTTAGTGATATCAAGTCCAGCCTTCTTCGATTCCCATGAGTCCCTCATCGAGTCGATCAGAAAGCACACTTTTGAGAAAACGGCTATGCTTCTGGCCAGGCCATTGCTTTGGTTACTGCCCATGCCATGATCTCCATGGTCAAACTACTAGTAGCTGCCGAGACAGCACCTATCTCTTTCTGTTCTTCCTCGGACCGTGTATCCCCGTGAGCTTCGACTGTGCAGAACAACGGACCCATCAGTATCAATGACCGTTTCATCCTCTGGTGAATGTTCGTAGATCAAGTCACACACCTCTGCCTCCACGACCACACGAGTTTTGTTGTCTATTCTCTGTACAAAATGATACAAACCGAAAAGAACGTAGACTACTCTACTCCACCCGTATCCCTTCTTCCCCGGGCTCAAACTCCTCTAGTGGACAAATCTGTTGAATAATGTCCTCAATCCGCGCCATCCATGATTTTCCTCTTTTGAACCTGCTGCCACTTCTACTCCCAGTCTCATTGTGTAGTGGATGTTGTACATCAGCAAAGACTTGGGGGTAGACACGTGCATGGCACATCATTGTTCTGTCTGCGATGGAGTATCAATCGAGGAAATACCTCATTGTCCTGCACGGTGTGGCTTTCGTTCACCCGCGTTTGATACGCAAGGCCTCATGTTGTATCCGTTACGGTCTTTCAATCTGCATGTAACTGAGAGTTACTTTCAGGCAGTGCATACTCGATAACTAAGACCGCTAAGAAATAACCAGTCCTTGATATACGACAAGAATATGCTGTTCAAAGTCTGCCGCTAAACCCACGTGGCTGAGAAGTCCTTCCAAGTTTTCATTAACACTTGATCTATGTGCTGGATGAAAGCAAGACTTCTATCAGACTGTATGCCCACGTATAGTAAGTAATGTATGGGTCCTCACAATAACCCCCCATTGCAACTCACTTTTCCCTCCTACACCCGCACTCCTTGCGACCTGGTTTCAAAAATAATCAGCTTCTGAAAGTGTGTGCCAGATTGGAAGTCAGTCCACATCGGGGATGCGGAGTCAGCATCCTTGAGCAGACCAACTTCACTTCATTCACCTCCCTGTGGTCTCCATGGTAACAGCCTGCATCAAAACAGACTGGCTGAAGTGTCGAGGGCTGCCATCGTTCCCGCACTAGTTGCTTTTGTTACGATAAATCTATTATTGCGGATATTTCACTGGCTTGGTAGCTGAACCTCATAGCGTAAGAAGAGAGAGAGAATGTGTGCTCAAGAATCCTATCTGTGGAAATGTCCCGGCCTGACATTGTGCTGACAATATTACCAATAACTATACCGATGTTGATGTAACAATATGAACACTTAACATCACATTCCCAACAATCCACAATACATGGCTGGTACCATTTATTTTTTCTTACTTCTACATTATAGCTGACACCGATAAGTTAACTGCTTTCTACTTGAACATGAATTTACGATGAAGATAATGTGCTTGTAACTTGAAAGTAACATATGAGGCAATATTTGTAACATTTCCTTCTCAGCAACGCTACTGAAAAAAAAAACGTCGCTATTAAAAGGCACTGAACTAAAATATGCATATCTTTGTAGTCATAAAAAGAAGTCACCCCGAGTAAATACCGGCTGTAAAGTATTAAGGGAATTCAGATACAATGCGATTTTATTTACACGGGTTTAGTCATATTATAACGTTAGATAGAGGCAACAAATCGTGTAGTAGATGGTGCGAAGTGTTTTAACATGATACTAGTAGATGGTGCGAAGTGTTTTAACATGATACTAGTAGATGATGCGAAGTGTTTTAACATGATACTAGTAGATGGTGCGAAGTGTTTTAACATGATACTAGTAGATGATGCGAAGTGTTTTAACATGATACTAGTAGATGATGCGAAGTGTTTTAACATGATACTAGTAGATGATGCGAAGTGTTTTAACATGATACTAGTAGATGATGCGAAGTGTTTTAACATGATACTAGTAGATGGTGCGAAGTGTTTTAACATGATACTAGTAGATGATGCGAAGTGTTTTAACATGATACTAGTAGATGGTGCGAAGTGTTTTAACATGATACTAGTAGATGATGCGAAGTGTTTTAACATGATACTAGTAGATGGTGCGAAGTGTTTTAACATGATACTAGTAGATGGTGCGAAGTGTTTTAACATGATACTAGTAGATGGTGCGAAGTGTTTTAACATGATACTAGTAGATGGTGCGAAGTGTTTTAACATGATACTAGTAGATGATGCGAAGTGTTTTAACATGATACGTTGGACGTACATGAAACATTTTGGGGGGGGGGGGGGGGCACTGTTCGTTTTTCTAGTACCATGTACTTTTTAAAAAAAATATATATTTAAACAGGTAATTTGAGTTTAAAAATTGTCCTAATGTAAAATGAGTAAAAATGAGTAATGGGGCTGTAATAGAGCAGCACTTTCTGGCGTGTCTAGACACTGAGCCATGATTTCCTCACCCGCCTATAAAAGGACATAAGTAGGCGTGTCGTGGTAGTAAAACTGTGATATTTGCGTCTTTCGGTCCAGCACATCCGACTTCAGAACGGCATTGTTGAGTACCAGATTGCTTTCCTTGTCGATCCTTACTCACTTGGCCAGTCTGTTTCTAAGAACACTGCAAAGAGAAAGAGTAGGGTCTGGATAGCTCATTGATTCTGATGCAAGTCATCAGCTATGAGTCACTGACAACTTTCAGCTCTCTTTCTGTCGGGTGCCACTGTTGTCAATAGTGTATATCTTTTGTGTGCGGCCATCTTTCATACGATGTAAGTGGCCAAACCAGCGTAACCTACGCTGTTTAAGCAGCGCGTAGATGATCGGGAGGCCTGTGCGAGTGAGCACCTCCACGTTTGTCACTTTGTCCATCCACATGATAACAAGAATACGGCAAAGACATCGCATATGGTATGCATTTAACCTTTTCTCCTGCTTTGCATAAATTGTCCTTGATTCGCTGCCATACAGAAGGATACTATTGACAAGCATTGTAAACTACTGCCTTTGTTTTAGTTGTCGGTTTGCTGTTTGCCTAACTCGTCTAGAAAGGCGGACGAAGATGGCAGCAGCTTTACCATTGTGGGTGTCAGTAGCTGTGTCTAAAGATAGTTTGTCGTTGATGATGGAACCCAGGTAGGTATACAATACGAGTGCACGACACTGAGTTTATAGTTGTCAATAAAGATGACAGGTGCTGCAAACTTACTGTTAGGCCGAAGTCTCTGTAGGCATGTGAAAAACGATGTATCATGCTCTTGAGTTTTTTTTTGGCTTTGCATGACAAGGCAGCGTCGCCAGCAAATAACAGGTCTCTAATAGATATATATATATACATATAGAGACATGTATGATTTTGGACCGCGTGTCTTAAGTCTTGCGAGATTAAGCAACCGACCATCACATCTAGTATAGAATCCTTCCTTTTAATAGAACAGCGAAGAAGATTCCATGGATCGGAGCAAGACCGCATCCCTGCATGACACCACTGCGCATGTTGCTGGTGTGTGATGTGCTGCCGTCGTATTGAATGGTGCCCTTCATATCATCATAAAACGATTTAACTAGCGTTTTAGAGAGTATGTAGCTAGCCTATTTTAGATAGTATTTTGGAGAGACCGCCACAGTCGACAAGGTCAAAGGCGTCTGTAAGGTCGATAAAGGCGATGAAGAGAGACTTTTTTTCTGTTCTCGAGATTTTTCTTGAAGGAGACGTAAAGAGAAAGCCATGTCTGCAATTGAACTTCCGGATCTAAAGCGATTAAAACTATTACGATTCAGGATATACACGTTCTGCGAGGTTTTGTTGCCTTCCTAAGATGACTTTGGCGAAGTTCTTCCCGATGATGCTGATTAAGGAGATGTTTCTGTAATTGTTGCAGTCGCTTCTATCTCCTTAATTTTTGTAGAGAGTTACAATCACCGAGTTTCTAATATTTTGAGGAATGGCTTTCTCTTTCCAGCATTGATGTAAGGACTTCAAACAGAAATAGAGCACTTTTGCAGAATTTGGTCAGGTCGGGAGGGATCCTATCTAGTACTGGCACCTCACCGGAGGTCACGCTATCTATGGCCTTGCTAAGTTCTTCTACAATTGGTTCAATGCCCAGCTCTTCCATAGGTGGGAGACATTGGATGGCGTCAAGGGCGTTTGGTGTAACAGTGTTTTCTATTGAATAAAGTGATGAATAATGTTCCACCCATCTTTCCATCTGTTTGCCTCTATCTGTTATTTCTCCCCAGTGGATGTCTTTAGTGGGGCAATAGTGTATTTTGTTGTTCCAAGGGCTTTCTTTATGCCATCATACTTTGGTATTAAGTTCCCAGTTTGGGATGCAGTCTGGAAGCTGTCACTCAGCTGCAGTCATTACTAACATTTGCGCATCGTCGAGCTACTGCTGGACTTTGTTTCTGACCATTTTAAGAGCTTGTAGATTATTCGCATTACGTGCGCCCTTATGATATAAGAAGGGCGCATGTTTAGCTTCGATTATGGATGTCATAACGTGTGAGCTAGCTTCAAGCCCGCAGCGCCATTGCCGTGTTCACGTGAGATTAGCGACTCCTTGACTCCATTCCGGCCAAGTGTAACCTTTTACATATTTTTTTTTTTACTTAAAACCCTACACATGTTCACTTATATCGTTGCTGCTCTTTCTTTGCCAATAGAACACGTAGTTCGCCTCTTTCAGCATACCTGAGCCTGCCAAACGGGTCTCTTGGAATGCGGTTATATCCACCCGAAGTATTTTCAGTTCGTTATTGATTATGGCTATCTTTCTCGCTCCGATTATGTCTTGCTGATTGCGAGATAGGCCAGTTTACATGGTGCGGACGTTCCAGCAACCCGATCTTAGGTTAAGTTTCTGGGCTTTTGATTTATCTTGTGTGGCAGGTGTGGATAGTAACAGTCTACTTTTCTGGTTTTCCTTAACCCTCATACACCCAATGAGGAAAGTAGGCCGTGACGAGATAGCAAATTGGGCGGTAGCTCTCCAATGAAGTCGACAGACTTCAAGTCAGAAGCAACCCCTAGCCTCATGCCCTTGGCCACATGGGCAGTATGACTTATAACCGGATACTGCTTCCCGTGTTGTGTCGACACCAAAATGACGAAGCTGAAGTGACCTCTCCAGGGCGCGAGCTTGGGCCGAAAAAGAAAGAGACAAGTTGTTGCTCATGCAACATGTTTCTTCTCTCCATGCAGTCGAGCGATCCAAAGGTCTAGCAGGGCAAACAGTTTGGTGCCAACTGCGTCGCAGGAGTTGCCAGAGCAATGATGAAATTAACAATGAACTGCCTTAGAGACTCCCTCTTCGGTTTTTCCTCAGGGTTTACCCCCCGAAATCTATTCCGTGAACGGGTAGACCCGCTAGACAGCAGGGGTTTATAGTGGTAGTTGACCTTCTCCTATATGAATTGCCATGTTTAAACTATCGGGTTGCATCCAACCAGGGAGGAAGTTATGGCGCCTCCGACTCGCCGATGAAAGCTTCGTAAATCACATTGGGTATTTTATAGAATTAGCTACCATTAATTAAATTGTGTAGAATTACCATCACGTTTGGCAAGTGTACATCTCCTAAATCTCTGCTCGCAGCTCTATTCACGGCCCAGCATAAATATTTTATATCTATCCGAATCTGTATCTCTTAAAGTAAGGTACAGGTTGTAGTTTTGTTGGATGCTTTCTGCAGTTTGAGGTGATTGTCCGCATGTTTACGTTTTTCGTCTTATACTTTACGTTCCCATAGTTTCCAGATAGATTCCTATTCGTAAACGGATGTTCACTTATTCCTTCCGATCAAATTGGTGATTATCGTCCTTCTGGAGCCTCGGTAGCCTAGTTGGGAAAACCATCCGTCTGGGCTACCTACATACCGACAACCCGTGTTAGATTCCTGCTGGAATAAGTGTAAGTTATACTCCTGGTTGGGAGCCGCGATAGATCAGTGGTTAGTGAACTAGACTACAAAGAACAAGAGGTAGGGTTCGATCCCAATCGACGGCTTCTATTTCACCCAGCCTTTAATGGGTACCGGATTTTTTTTTCTGGGAAAGTAAAGCGACATGGGCGTAATACCGACCACATTACCCCAAAAAATCATGTGCCGAAGGTCTGTAAAATTTATGGTCACTAATACCATATTGCCTATACGCCACTTGGCGTGACGAGGGTACTTTACTTTTTTTTTACTTTTATACTTTTGGTTGGAAAAAAAAGTACCCCCGCGGTTGACCCAGCCGTTGGCAGAAATGGGTGTCAGTGTAACACTCTAGGAAGGTGAGGAATGCCGCCTCGCATCGTGAGTTTCGATGCTTTGAAGCGACACTATCCAGAAGTCTCCGAACACTTTTGGATAGGCGGCCGAGCACATGTTGATGAAAAACTGATGTTCTAAGGCGCCGACTCAAGTCTCGTATTTTACCTTTACCTTACCTTCTATGGTTTGGTAATTCTAGCTTTTTAAAAACTTATATTGACATACTGCATGTATCTGATTGGTAAACGTGGTTGTTCTATTTGTATCTGGGTAATTAGGGGACTGGTTCGTCTGGAGGTAAGATATTGGATGGCGTCAAGGGCGTTTGGTGTAACAGTGTTTTCTATTGAATAAAGTGATGAATAATGTTCCTCTAGACAAGATGGTCCCGGGTTCCAATTCCGCCATTGGTAGTTGCAATTTTTCTCATCCAATTCCTGATTTCATCCCATCGTCTCTGGGTAGTGAGATTAAATGTATAGTCCGCTCGGACAACACCGAAGCATAGGAGGCCCCATGTGCACACTTAGCACGTTAAAAAAAATCCTTGACGGATACAAATCTAAGAGTAGCCCAAAATATCCACTGCCCTGGAAAAATTATTAAGCAATTAAATATGTTACTCGTGCCGAAGCCGAATGGATCGGGCCGAAAGGTGCAGATATTGCGACTAGCCTTAAACTAACGACACAACGCATGTGCGCCTATTTAACTGTGAGTAAAAAAAAAAGTAAGGTACCCCTGTCACGCCAAGTGGCGTATAGGGAATATGCTGTTAGTGACCATACATTTTACAGACCCTCGGCACATGATTTTTGGGGTAATGTGGTCTGTATTACGCCCGTGCCGCTTTACTTTCCTAGAAAAAATCCGGTACCCATTTAATAAACATTACCGGAAACAAAAACGAAGAACGTTTTATCAAACTGCATCTACTTAGTCTTGTATCTGTCCTGTTGTATTTAACTCAGACTGTAACTCAGGTGCTGCAAAGTTAAACTTATCATTTTAGAAGAGATACTACAAGAGATCAAATGCCTTGGTTAAACACAAATTCGGCAGAAAAAAAATGACTGTAGGAAACTGAAACCGAGCGGAAGTAGTGGCCACTGAGTAGAATTATGGGGTACTTATGATGACCTCCTGAGGACTACATTCATTGAAGTCACGCGTCTTTCTGTGTCATATACTTAATATGGACACCAGAACACTGAAGAAGAAGAAGAAAAATAAACAACGAAAATTCACATATTTCAATCATAACTAATGATCTTGAGAGGTTAATAGTAGAAAATATTAGTTCCTGAAAGATGGCGATGAGAGGCTAAGAAATAAAAAAAAAACTGCTATATACTTAAGTCTTTGATGTAGGCCACCAGAGATATTCAGTGACAGTAAAAAGTTTCAATTTGGGCTAGACAAGCAACTTGATGATGGCGATGCGGCTATATGAGATACACCAGAGGAGACTGGCCTTGTCTCTTTTCGCTTCATTGTATACCACTTCGGGTGTCGAGGGAGATACACAATTCTTGTTCTTGCCCTTCTAGCTTCCTCAATCATTGCCAATTGTTGTTGTAACTTTGGGATGTTGTCGGTCCATCTTATACTGGGTCTACCACGGGTTCTTCTCTCCCCTCTTATAAAATATGTTTTGTAAAGTTTACAATTTTTAACCTTCTTTCCGAATGAGCAAACCATTACTTTTGTTGCCTGTGTGTGTTGTTCTCTGTATGGGCAGTGTCTAGAAGCGAAAATAAAACACAAAACAAAAAGCATTATCAGTGACATGTTTGTATTTCATCAGCGAATCATTTCAGCGGAAGATGTACGTTTTTACAACATTCGGAAAAAAATTACACATAATCAACAACAGAAAAAAAACAACAAAGAACAATAGAAGTTCCGAAGCAGAATTGAACCCTGTACTCCTCGCCACAGCGCCTAGCCACGAGAAATCAAAACGCTAGAGCACATGGCCAACTCAGCTATCTTAAAAGGTAGCTATCATTGGCGATGTCTTTCACGTAGGTGTACTCATGACTATAGCATAGGGTTACGATCACAACTCGGGAATAAATTGTGCATCTGTATTTTCCTATTAAGACAATATCTCCCAGACAGGGTAGGACTGAATACTTGCGTTGCAGTTATAGGACGTAACAGCACGAATAATAGTTTCAGAGGGTTTAGACTGGAAACAAATAATAAATACAATTATTATGGAGGAAAACTTCCGAGGCGATAGATCAGCGAATCATTTCAGGAGACCTCGAGAATAAATTGTATATCTGTATTTTCCTTTACGGGAGAACGGGTTCGATCCTGCTTCAGACTATCCATTGTTCTTTGTTTTTTTTTTCTGTTGATTATTTGTGATTTTTTTTCCGAGTGCTGTAAACATACCTCTTCCCCTGAAATGATTCGCTGATCCATCGTCTCGGACGTTTCCTCCACAATAATATTCATTTATTATTATTTGTCTCCTTGTATTTTATCACCTTTCCCATCAACATTATCCGATGGGTCCACTATCTACCGTGGCCTTTGTATCTGTTTGCACTTCTCGACAAGTACCCTCGATTGTGCATCATTCATGATTTCTCTTTCAGGGAAAGATTGAAATGTTTGTGGACATGTTTCCTATGGACATGCCACCACCTGGACCTCCTGTGGATATATCACCCAGGAAGGCAAAGAGGTAAGTTAATCCTCACCTCACTGTCTATTTATTCCTCACATTTCAGGTCTTGGAAGTCTAAAACCTGTTTGAATAGATAAGAGCATCACTCTTGACTTTACAATCAGACTGAAGCGAAACTTTCTTTTATTTCAATTTTTATGTTTATGAAACATGGGCCTTTATAGCAGAGCTACAGAACAGAAAAAAAGATATAAAGAAACCAAATGTTATCGTAGGGCTTTGGGCCTTACTTAGATCGTGTCACAAATGATAAAGTATAAAAGGATATAACAAATCATCGGAATGCTGCGGAGAAATGCAAATTGAAAGGATTGGGCCATGTATCTTGATCATTCTGCAAGGAACTGTGAAAGGAGGGGAAAGGTGAAGCAGACAATGAAAGAAATGGGAAGTTAACATCAAAGAATTGACAGGCTTTTCCACTGCAGTCTCAAAGTTTGACTGTAAATAGAGAGATTAATGGAAACGCTTGGAGTCAGACAGTGGCTACACTACATCCCAACATACGGAGTGAGGAAGAAAAGAAGGAAGGAATCTATATATATATGTGTGTGTGGGTGGCTGAGTAGGCAGGAGGCCTTTTCACTCTCTGTCTCTCTCTCTCTCTCTCTATTTTTCTATCTTACTGCTAATACGCTACATTCCTCCTGTACTTGTATATTTATGCAGATTTATCTACATCATTTAGTTATTCTAAGTGGACAAGAAAAGAATTGAGAAACAACTCTTGTTAATGACTGTAAAATATGTACTTTATAAAGCCTCCCCTAACCTGCCTGTCTTTAATGGAAAGATAATCAATAACCTAAGATATGCTGATGATACTGTACTACTAGCAGAAAATTCTAAAGATCTACAACAATTACTTAATGAAATAAACATGACAAGCAAAAAATATGGACTAGATATGAATATCAGAGACTAAAACTATGATCATAAACAAAGAAAATGCTCAAAACAAGTGGATATCAAAATTGAAGGAATAGTCCTGGGGACAGTTCAGAGCTACAACTAACTTGGACATACTATAACCAGTGATGGAAAATGTAAAACTGAAATAAGTAAAAGAATAGGAATGGCAAAAAGTAATTTTAATGTCATGAAGAACATACTAACATCAAAACAAATAACACCAAAGCTAAAACTAAGAATAGCAAAATGTTACATCTTCTCAATATTCCTATATGGTGCAGAAACATGGACATTAGACAAGAAAACAGAACAGAAAATTGAAGCTTTTGAAATGAGGATTTATAGAAGAATAGGTAGAATTGGATGGAAGGAAAAGAGAAAAAATGATGGAAGTTTTTTTTTTCCTCGTTCGCCAGCTTTTACCTCTGACGAAGTCCCTAGAGAATAGGAACTGAATTTTGCGTGTTAAACCATTTTTTCCCTGGCAGCCATGTGCACAGGAGTCTCTCGCCGCATAGGCAGATAACTCCGTCTTCGGAGGTACTCATATTTTTTCCGTCCATGAGTAATTGACATTTCAGGCCGGCCTTCGCTGCTGAGGCCAGGGGTGGTTGTCACAGAGATGATGAAGTTTTAAAACAACTAAAAATGAAAAGAGAACTACTAAACACAATTAGAGCAAGACAAATGAAATTGTTGGGGCATATTAAAAGACACAACAGCTTACTAAAAGTAATATTGGAAGGGAAAATACAGGGTTATAGAGGCAGAGGCAGACCAAGACTAACATGGATGAGTAACATCAAAAGATGGACAAAACAACCTATGACTACCTATACCATCAAAGCAAGAGACAGAGCGGAATGGTAACTAACCTTTGATGCGGAGACATCACTTGATGGTGGTGGTAAAGAATCTCGGCATTTCTTTCTGGATGGACAAACACATGGATTTATTTATTGTTCCTGTATGTAGCTTAGGATTATTTCATTGTCATTGTCATTTTCTTTTAATATCATTTCTGATTTTGTTTTTTTTTTCTGTTCACTCCAATTTCTCTGTATTCGTTCATCTACATTTGTTAACCAACGTTCTTTGCCTATACTAGTCAGATGTTGTTTTTGTCAGTTTCCTGTTACTTTCGGCTATCTAGAACTTGTTCATCCAGCATCTGCGATGATTTCCTTGTAGCTATGAGCTGCGCTGTGTAATCTGGAACACTGATGACGTGCTTCTCGAGGAGTGTGCCATGTTAACGGGTGAGAAAATGTCCGACATTTACGTCAAAGGTTGGTTGGATGGGATTGATGACGCACAGTCCACGGACATTCATTATAGGTCAGTGATAATGTCTCGTTTTCTTACTGTTCTTTTGATTGTTTATCCATTGTGTGTCGCGGTCTGGATACGTACAGCGTAAGTCGATGTGGATATTTTCTGTGTGGGTCGCGGTTTGGATACGTACAGCGTAAGTCGATGTGGATATTTTCTGTGTGGGTCGCGGTTTGGATACGTACAGCGTAAGTCGATGTGGATATTTTCTGTGTGGGTCGCGGTTTGGATTCCTACAGCATGAATCGATGTGGATATTTTCTGTGTGGGTCGCGGTTTGGATACGTACAGCGTAAGTCGATGTGGATATTTTCTGTGTGGGTCGCGGTTTGGATACGTACAGCGTAAGTCGATGTGGATATTTTCTGTGTGGGTCGCGGTTTGGATACGTACAGCGTGAGTCGATGTGGATACTTTCTGTGTGGGTCGCGGTTTGGATTCCTACAGCATGAATCGATGTGGATACTTTCTGTGTGGGTCGCGGTTTGGATTCCTACAGCATAAATCGATGTGGATACTTTCTGTGTGGGTCGCGGTTTGGATTCCTACAGCATGAATCGATGTGGATACTTTCTGTGTGGGTCGCGGTTTGGATTCCTACAGCGTGAGTCGATGTGGATACTTTCTGTGTGGGTCGCGGTTTGGATTCCTACAGCGTGAATCGATGTGGATACTTTCTGTGTGGGTCGTGATATGTAGACTTTTTGTGTTCTTGTGAATCGCAAAATGGACTCAAATCTGTGTGGCTCCTGGTAGACAGGTATTCTGTGTGGGTCACGATTTGGATACGTTCCTTGTCGATCCTGGTGAGGGTAATGGGTTGCGATATGGATATGTTATGTAATAATCCATGTAAGGTAACATATGAGTTCCGATATGGGTGCAGTATTGCCGTATGGATAAATTATATGTGAGTCGCAGTATGAATACGTTCTTTGTGGTTCCTAGTAGAAAAATCTCCTTTGTATGTGGCACGAAATATATGTTCTTTGTTTGTCATTTTATGTATATCTTTTGTGTAAATCTCAGTAGAAAAATCTCCTTTGTATGTGGCACGAAATATATGTTCTTTGTTTGTCATTTTATGTATATCTTTTGTGTAAATCTCAGTAGAAAAATCTCCTTTGTATGTGGCACGAAATATATGTTCTATGTTTGTCATTTTATGTATATCTTTTGTGTAAATCTCAGTAGAAAAATCTCCTTTGTATGTGGCACGAAATATATGTTCTATGTTTGTCATTTTATGTATATCTTTTGTGTAAATCTCAGTAGAAAAATGCCCTGTGTGTGTTGCAAGAAATGTATGTTCTTTGTTTGTCATTTTATGTATATCTTTTGTGTAAATCTCAGTAGAAAAATGCCCTGTGTGTGTTGCAAGAAATGTATGTTCTTTGTTTGTCATTTTATGTATATCTTTTGTGTAAATCTCAGTAGAAAAATGCCCTGTGTGTGTTGCAAGAAATGTATGTTCTTTGTTTTTCACTTTATGTACATCTTTTGTGTAAATCTCAGTAGAAAAATGCCCTGTGTATTTTGCAAGAAATGTATGCTCTTTGTTTTTCACTTTATGTACATCTTTTGTGTAAATCTCAGTAGAAAAATGCCCTGTGTGTGTTGCAAGAAATGTATGTTCTTTGTTTTTCACTTTATGTACATCTTTTGTGTAAATCTCAGTAGAAAAATGCCCTGTGTATTTTGCAAGAAATGTATGTTCTTTGTTTTTCACTTTATGTACATCTTTTGTGTAAATCTCAGTAGAAAAATGCCCTGTGTGTGTTGCAAGAAATGTATGTTCTTTGTTTTTCACTTGATGTACATCTTTTGTGTAAATCTCAGTAGAAAAATGCCCTGTGTATATTGCAAGAAATGTATATTCTTTGTTTTTCACGTTATGGATAAATTGTGTGGTTATCGCAATAATGGTACCTTCTGTATAGGTTACCGTTTAGTACAATCTGCTTGAGTTCATGTATGAATTCGTCCATATCATTCAGGCTCATCTTCTTTCCTTGAACAGTGTACCCATTTTTATTCAGTTATCGTTGTGTAATGTGAATCATGGACAATAGGAAAACAGACAAGAAAATCACTGGGGGCTGTAGAAATGCGGTTTTACAGAAGAATGCTGAGAATACCATGGACAGCTAACAAGAGTAATGAAAACGTTATGAAATTGACCAAAACAAAGAGAGAACTAATTTCCAATATTAGGAAGAGACATTCATAATTTTGTGGCCATGTTATGAGAAGGGAACAACTGGAATATATTGTAACAACTGGGAAAATTGAGGGACGAAGAGATAGAGGGAAGCGAAGAGAAAAAATGACAGCTTGAGAGAATGGCTTGGCAGAAGGTCAACAACAGAAATGATATATAACTGTCGAGATCGAAAGTTGCGGAGATACATGATCACCTACGCCAGCAGGCATGGTACTTGAGGATGATGATTATAAAAGAATTACCGTCATGACAATATTTGTTATCTTTTTGTTTGCGCACATCGCAACATAATTCCCCCCCCCCCCTCCTTTTTTTCCCAACGTTAAAATGGTGTGAATTGCGTGTTGTTTAAAGCACGCAGCGGACATTTCAGTCTGGCACATCCGACTTCAGCGCTGCAATTTAGGTTATCCGTAATTGCCTTCCCTCTTTTATCTCTGCCGGTTTAGCCATACTAGTTAGTCGTGTTCCACTCTACCGCCTTAAATGTGATTAATTATGGTTCGCTGATCATTACGTCACTTCGATCAGATGTGACCGACCTGTTGCGAAGCTCTGTATTAAAAAAAAAAAAGAATGCCATATCAATTGTATAAGAAAGGTTATCACAAGCACTTACATGCCGTTACTTCTACTAACAAGGTAAAGACAATATGATCGGAGAGGTAATACATGTTTTGAATGTTTAGGAAAAGTAACAATAAGTATTGATCCATATGTAGGTTTTAACTGAAGAATTATAGGCTTGGAGAATAACAGTCGCTTGATTAGTGCAGTCGCTACGAGGTGTTGAGGTAAGAAATGTTGTTCTCCTCCCCCCCCCATATTTAGGAAAAGAGATCTTGAATCTACCGCGATTCGAACCCGTGCCCGCCTGGAGAGAATGGCAATGATTGGCGGGGGGGGGGGGGAGTAAAGGCAAGAAAGACAGGGGAACATTTCATTTGGCCAAGTGGTTTCAGTAATAAAACATTTGTGATTAAATATATGTAGATGTGGTGGAATCATCTCGTCGGTCAAGAACGTAGTTTATGACTGGTGGCGGTGGTGGTTATGATGATAACGATAATGACAGTTGCATTACAGTTGTTTTTATTTCCTGGAGATACTCCATGGGTGGATTGAGTAGGTCTAGATGCTTTTACAGAAAGTCTACTGGTGGATTTAGATAGTTCGTGAAGTTAGATAATCGAGAGATGGATTCAGACAGTCCAGTGGTGGATTTAGATAATTCGTGATGTAAGATAATCGAGAGATGGATTCAGATAGTCCAGCGGTGGATTTAGATAATCCAGCGATAATTATATATGGTCCTATGATGAGTTTAGATAATTCAACGGTGGATTCAGATAATCCAGCGATAATTATATATGGTCCTATGATGAGTTTAGATAATTCAACGGTGGATTCAGATAGTCGAATGATTGATTCAGATAATTCAGTGGCGAATTTAGATAATTCGGTGGTGAATTTAGATTATCAAGTAGTGGATTCAGATTGTTGAATTGTGGTTTTTGATAATTAAGTAAGGGACCAGATACCCACTTGGTGGCTCGAGATAGTCCAGTTGTGCACTTTCGCCTTCTGTCTTTCGTACTTCACAAATAATGTCATGTTTACTTGCCACTTATTTCCGGTTTTCCCGGCACAAACTCATGCCGGTCTTGATAGTCTGGTTTTCTGTTCTGACCTTTGACTTTCTTGCTGCTATAGTTTCTCCAGAACGCGCTCTGTCATAGCGTACTCGCTATATCCTTCCGCCTTGACTTCCGTTCCCTGTGCCTCTTATGTTATCCTACTAATTTTTTTGCCCATCGTTGATCTCATTGCTTCTGGCGTGTCATAGAAATGTAGACAAACAATCATTTCCTGAAATTACTGGTCGTGAAGCATTTCTATTAACTTTATTCGGTAACTTTTAGTTATGCATTGCCATTTTCTTTCAGTTCCTTGTGGAGCATTGGGTCTTCAGCAATCATTTTCCAAGCCGATATAATTTGGTTCCATAGGCGTGTTGTTTGGTTCCATAGCTGTGTTTTTTTTTTGTTCCATACTCGTTCTGATTAGTTCCATAGCCGTGGTGTTTGGTTACATAGCTGTGTTGTTTGGTTCCATAGCCCTGTTGTTTGGTTCCATATCTGTGTTGTTTGGTTCCATAGCTGTGTTGTTTGGTTCCATAGCCGTGTTGTTTGGTTCAATTTTTCAATCATCTTTAATGTATTCCGTCTATCTGTTTGTTACCCTAGTCGGCAGGAGATGAAGCACTAGATCGTGAAGATTAGTTCCCCTCACGAAGCACAATTATTTGAGTGTTTTTTTATGATTGGCAGATTACATTTTAAGGCTTTCTTTTTTTATAGATGAGCATTGGTTAAAAAAATAAACTTAGTGAACTGGTCTGCACAAGTGAAGCGGTTTGGAGTACGATCCAAATGACGATTTTATGTTTTCCCAGTTTTTAATGGGTTTGGGGGATTTTTTTAAAAAAAATGTATTTTCTGGTCAGAGAAAATTGTGCTGGCGTAGCTCTGACCACATTACTCAAAAGTATGGGCATTAACACTATATTACCTGTAGGGCTCACTCGAGACCTGGCGATTTCTTGTTTCTTATTTCACAGATCCCTAAATAACTATGCATTTGAGCTTTAAAAAAAAAAAAGAAACACAGAAGGTTAAAAATATACTCAGGATGGTCTGATTTTATTTTGGAGTAAAGGCACAAAGATGCATAGAGATGCGAAACTGCTGTAAAGCTGATGATAATGACAATTAAGAAAAAAGAAGTGGTATGGTAACAGATTTACGCGGTAATTAACAAAACAGTTAGATTTGTATACATATCCTTATATATTTTTGTGTTGTTGTTTGTTGTTCCAGCTGAAGGCCTACTTGGCCGAAACGTCGACTTTTGTTTTGTTAATTACCACGTAAAGCTGTAACCATACCACATTTTTCTTCTGATTTTATTTAGTGTGATAATTGAATTGTTATAATGATTTTCGCTAACGGTTCTTAAACTGTGGTTTGCAGATCCCGAGGTCGTAATGTCCCTCAAAAGAAGACTTACAGAGATGGTCTGTCCTTTTGCGTTTAAAATGCAAAGAGAGAATGAATGCTTGAAACCAAACAAGAAAATGCAAAGAGAGAATGAATGCTTGAAACCAAACAAGAAAATGAAATATAGAACGAAATCTGAATCCTTCTGTCCAGAGTAAAACTTGGCTTTTCTAATCTACCTCCTCAAAACTACATGGATCACTACAAGAATTACAAAAGACAGTAGCATTTTTACAGGAAACGACATTGCGGATATAAACAATACATCAGGCAAACGTAAGATAGGGATCTGCCTCCTCTTTAAAAAAACAAAAAACAAAGTTAGAACAGGAAAAAATGTGGTCATTAATAAAACTGTCTTATAACAAAAGATATACCCATCAAGGCTATGGCCCTGAGTGGCTGCGAGAAAACAGCTGAACAGAAATGATAAAATGTGCCCAAACAATTGGATTCCACCGACAAAGGAATCTGAGGAGGACACAACACTTATTGCACAACATTTAGAACATTGCTGCTTAGTTTTGTTGATTATTCTCATGTTCCAGGTGCCAACAAAAACTAGATTAGAGATCCATTTTCAATTAAAGTGTTTGGAGGCAAAGTTGCCTGACAGCTGCAGAGCTGGAAGGTGTCAGCTACCACAGCTAATGGCTTGAGCCTGGATCGATGAACCAGAAGCATCCAGACCCTGCTGCACTTCTCCTGTGGTGCCTCCAGAAACAGACTAACCTGTCTAGTCTGGCTAAGCGAGTAGGGATCGAACAGGAAAGACAACCCAGTGCTCAAAAATAACATGCTAAAGTCGGATGTGTTGGGCTCGAAAGGAGCAAATATGTGTTTCACAGTAAAAGTGCAAACCACAACGCAACGTATACACGCCACTTAACGTCCTTTTAAGGGCAGATAATAACGAGACGTATTCCTTTAAGTCATCGAACGCACGCACGCAAGCAGTTAAACTGTATGAACTAGATGGGCTCGCAGCAGCCTATGAAGGCAAAGTTCATTGAAATATCGCGGCTGGGGCTCTGAAATTGCAGTTCCTTCCAAATTTCTGTGCTCACTTTCAAGCAGATATTCTGAAACTATCGAATATGGTTATATAGGTCTTGATGCCCTTCAGTATATTTGTGTGAGAAACATCACCAACTGCTCTTCTTTTTTCTTAACTCTTTCAGTACGGAAGGCTTCGTTCGTTCGTTCGTTCGTTCGTTCGCTTTCGTCAGCTTTGACCTCTGACGAAGTCCCACCCACTCAATTTTGTGGGACTGAATTTTGCGTGTAAAGTCTGTTTTATCCCATTACAGGATGCCCCTCGCCATGCAGGCAGATTTACTCCGACTTCAGAGGTACTAATTTTTAGGGAATTAGTAAAACCCAGGTGTCCTCGCCAGGGTACGAACCCCGGCTGTTGCCGTGGTAAGCCAACCGCCTATCGATTGCGCTAACCGGACACCCACGGAAGGCTTCAATCAATGTAGCGGTAAAGATTTCAGAGACAAAATTGTAAATGTATTTAGATATTAATCTATATGTTTATATTTATCATACATTTAACATATTATATATGTATTGTTAGATAATTAAACAAGGAATCGGATTTCACCAATACCAAGATGATAGAAGACATACACAAATATGATGGTTGAACGATAGTTTACACTAATCAAATTGAGAGTGACGCACTGTGCGGCTAAACGTACATGACCGAAATCGGCATGGCGCATGGTGCGGCGAAACGTACGGTAAGCGTTAACAATAAGTATAGAAACCTTTTAATAAACGTAGAGTCAGAATATGAGTTTTACCAGTGAAGTCCTGTATAACGCGTTTTGTATGTAAAATGCAGCACGATACTTCTCATTAATCATGTAAGCAAACAATTATCCCTCTATTTTTCCCCACCCATTCCGTGATTAATGAGCTACAATTTGATACAAATTACATTCATGACATTTTTCTGCTTTCATTGTCAAGTGACGTAGCGCAAAGATGCGTTGTGATTTTAATCAAATGTGCATGTAATATTTGTTCTTTCAGAACAAAAAAGTGACGACAATTATTGTAATTATTATTTTTAGTTAGCAAGAAGTCGTTTAAAAAAAAAGTTATAGTAGAAGAAATAACGTTATCTCGGACTTATCTCCAAAATTGAACACCTTTCATGAGAAACTTGACATAAATATTTGGTGCACATATTATGTATGAGTAGGTTAATATAATTAACATGAGCAACCACAAACTATAGTAAATATATAAAAAAATAAACACAACACTACCACATATTATGGTTATTGTTAAACAAACCACAACACTACCACATATTATGGTTATTGTTAAACAAACCACACCAAAGCCACATTCATTCCATTCACTGAGTGCCGTCTTCGCATCGAAGGTTGGCCACCATGGAGCGCCAGTCCGCTATGTCTCTTGCTTTGATGGTGCAGGTTATCATTGGCTGACTCGTCCATCATTTGATGTTACTCGTCCACGTTAGTCTTGTTCTGCCTCTGCCTCTTTTACCTTACTTGTAGTAGGCCACCACTCTACCACATATGATGTTATTATACTCCATTTACCCACAAAACATCAACAATGTATTTCTATTTCCTGTATTATATATACCGTGAATTTTTCGGTTAACACACTGAACACAATCACCACATACTATAGTAAATATAAAACACAATACTGCCACATATGATGTTATTGTGCTCCATTTACCCACACAACATCAATATTGATAGTTAAAGAAAGAAACAAGAAAAGAAGGCTGGGAGTGGGCGTGTTATTTTCCACGGTTCTTATCTTCTCTGATTATATGAGCCGAGATTCCATATCTACAGTATGTTGAAATGAAAGCCGCAATCTTTAGTCGAGGAATCTATCTCGCAAATACTGCTTTGATCCAATGTTCGAATATCATAGTAGATGTAGAAATAAGAAGTGAAAATAAACCAGTGAGGAAAGTAGGATTGGGGCGCCAGAGGGAGAAATAATACCACGTGAGAGGAAAGTGTTCTCGAGTTGAGTTAATTGCCGAGCTCCTGTCGTGTGGCTGCTGTCTAGCAGAGAGACGAATGTGTTGATGTAGCTGCTGCGATCTGTCAGTCTGTCACGTCAGCTGTTTTCCTTGGCGAACCGTCTCGCTTGCCTCTCAACGTATAAATATTGAGAATACATATAACAGTATTGCTGACATTCGTTTTGTTTTTAACTACATAAAAATGGAAGTAGAGTTTCAAAATAGATGTTTGAGAATTGAGTAGATAGAATTTATGGGGATCTGAAACCTTCAGGAACACGGTTGATCTGCTGTCGTGGACATGAGAGATCGGGCTAACCATGTGCCATTTTTTAAGAACATTCTATCCATGAAAGGAAGATTTTTTCCCCGGATAAATGGGCAACAAATTTAGCTTTAAGTAAACGTGTCAATAATAATGTTTTCTTCTTGTGTTGTTGTATTATTGAGTTGTTGCTGACGTTTTATTTCGTAACTTGTCGAGAGCTCTTATTTTTTTTAATAAAAGAGAAAATATCTTCCTGGAGCACGTATTTGTAAATGTCTAAATAAGACGTGTTTTTGAAATGTATTTGGAGCCAAGACAGTTTACTAGTTCCGTGTCTTGACAAATCTTGTGTGAAATATATATAGCTTTTGGCGACTTGACAAAAGGTTGGTAGCAAGCAATCATCATAAGTCAGTAGTTTGGTAAAGCATTAGTGTCTCATACTGGGTGCTGCTTTACTGAACATCTTCTCTCGTGGCTGAATTTGCCGATCCTGGACATACAGATCCATCCACATAACGAATAAGGTGTGTTTGTGGTACCTGGCCTTGTCTCTTGCGCTTTTTGTCTTCTGAATTTGATATCAGCACTGTCTCGAAAGTTACTGTGCCATTTTTTATTATTGCTCTTCATGTGCTACGATCCGCAGCCACATTTTCCCAGTTTCTTTCACTGATAGAGAATTCACTCAAGGAAGCTCTGCAAACATCCTTATATCTCAACACTTGTCTGCCCTTTGGTCTCTTTCCGTCCTTAAGTTCGCCACACAATATTTGTTGGGAATAACATTGTTTGTCATTCTTCTTACATGGCCCAGCCATCAGATATATATATACATGTATATATATTTGTGTAAGTTGCCACCCAAGGTGTACCTTTTGGTTATTCTAGGGATATAGCAGCCAGTCTGTCGTGGCGTCCGGTTGGTTTCGCTGGGAAGAGTTTCTGCAATCAGTTTTATGCAACTAATGATTCATTCGAAGGAAAACATGCTATTAAAAGACACACGGCACCCAATGACATAAACTCCATAAATAAACAACTCGACAAAATTACCCACTTTATCAATCTAGAGATTAGTATATCACGGAGTGGAAACACAATTGCTTATGTCCCTTATTGACTTAACATCACTTGTATATAAGGGACTGATTGGTTTCGGTGTCAATGGAAGTGAGAAAGAGAGTTCATCGGTGCTATATAGAACCAATTCTGACCTTTCTGACCTATGGAAGCGAGTCATGGACAGCAGACAAACAAAATTAAAGGACGATTGGTGGAGGCCACAGAGATGGGATTTCTCAGAAGAATGTTAAAAGTTTCCTGGACAGCTAAAAAGACCAATGAGGGAATTCTCAAAGAGGCCAACACAAAAAGGGAACTCTTAAAAAACATCAGAAAGAAGCAATCAACATTTTTTGGGCACATCATGAGAAGAGGAGAGTTGGAATACTTGGTTACATCTGGCAAAATAAAAGGAAAGAGAGATCGCGGACGACGATGAGAGAAAATACTGGATAGCTTGGTGTCATGGCATGGAAAACAGTCAACAACAGAACTGATACGATGCACTGTAGATAGAAGATTGTGGAAGGACATGATCGTCCACGCCAACCGGTATGGCACATGATGATGATGATTGGTTTCGAGACAAGGCAGACAGATTGTGAGCTCAAATCCCGGTTGTACCAGTTAGGATTTTTATTGGTTATATCTCTCTGCGACAACCACCCCTGGTCTCAGCAGTGAGGCCCGGCTTGAAACGTCAATTACTCATCCACGGAAAAAAAATATGAGTACCTCCGAAGACAGAGTTATCTGCATCTGTGGCGAGGGACCCTTGCGCACACGGCTGCCGGGGGAAAAAACAGATTAGCACACAAAATTTGGTTCTTAGTCTCCAAGGAATTCGCCAGAGGTAAAAGCCGGCGGAAAAAAAAAAAACGTGCCTATAACAAACTTACAAGTATTTGGATATTTTTAAAAATGTACTTAGAAAGCACACGTGGCTGTTCAGCTCTTGTGTGACACCTGGGCTAACATATGGGTGACCTGGAAATTCAGTAAGCTGTAGATAAGAGACTCATTGCCTTGAAAATAAATGCCTCCGAATCTCTTAAACATAAATAAACGTTACACCAAATGAAACTATAAGTTTCAGTATTTTTGTCTTCCTCTTTGTCTCCTCCCCTAGGGATTCCAAAAAGGACTTGTGTAATACTCTCAGTTGGTTTCCGCAATGTGTGTCTTATCCAGCAACATCATCTTTGTATTATCTCTTTATCCACTGGTATTTGCCTGGTACTATACCATAGTTCTAAGTTCGTGATTTTGTCCTGCCACCTCTGTCCTTTTACTCTCCACCAGCATCCATTAATGAAAGTCTGGATCTTTGTAAAAATACGCATCAAACATATGGGGAAAAAAGAGACGCTAAAGTACATTGGTCAATTGCTCAGTACGGAAGAAAGAAGACTCTCTCCCCAGGTCTATATGTGGACACCGGGTGGCAACAGAAAACAAGGAAGGAGGAAGAATATCTAGATAGACAACAGCCACTTTGTATAGGGTAGCAGAATCTCTAGATAGACAACAGCCACCTTTTATAGGGTAGCAGAATCTCTAGATAGAAAACAGACACTTTGTATAGGGTAGCAGAATCTCTAGATAGACAACAGACACTTTGTATAGTATAGCAGAATCTCTAGATAGACAACAGCCACTTTTTATAGGGTAGCAGAATCTATAGATAGACAACAGCCACTTTGTAGAGGGTAGCAGAATCTCTAGATAGACAACAGCCACTTTGTAGAGGGTAGCAGAATCTCTAGATAGACAACATCCACCTTATATATGGTAGCAGAATCTATAGATAGACAACAGCCACTTTGTATAGGGTAGCTGAATCTCTAGATAGACAACAAACACTTTGTATAGGGTAGCAGAATCTCTAGATAGACAACAGCCACTTTGTATAGGGTAGCAGAATCTCTAGATAGACAACAGCCACTTTGTATAGGGTAGCAGAATCTCTAGACAGACAACATCCACTTTGTATAGGGTAGCTGAATCTCTAGATAGACAACATCCACTTTGTATAGGGTAGCAGAATCTCTAGATAGACAACAGCCACCTTTTATAGGGTAGCAGAATCTCTAGATAGACAACAGCCACTTTGTATAGGGTAGCAGAATCTCTAGATAGACAACAGCCACCTTTTATAGGGTAGCAGAATCTCTAGACAGACAACAGACACTTTGTATAGGGTAGCAGAATCTCTAGATAGACAACAGCCACTTTGTATAGGGTAGCAGAATCTCTAGATAGACAACAGCCACCTTTTATAGGGTAGCAGAATCTGTAGATAGACAACAGACACTTTGTATAGGATAGCAGAATCTCTAGATAGACAACAGCCACTTTTTATAGGGTAGCAGAATCTCTAGATAGACAACAGCCACTTTGTAGAGGGTAGCAGAATCTCTAGATAGACAACAGCCACTTTGTAGAGGGTAGCAGAATCTCTAGATAGACAACATCCACTTTGTAGAGGGTAGCAGAATCTCTAGATAGACAACATCCACCTTGTATATGGTAGCAGAATCTATAGGTAGACAACATACACTTTGTATAGGGTAGCAGAATCTCTAAATAGACAACAGACACTTTGTATAGGGTAGCAGAATATCTAGATAGACAACAGACACTTTGTATAGGATAGCAGAATCTCTAGATAGACAACATACACTTTGTATACGGCATCTGAATCTCTAGATAGATAGCAGACGCTTTGTATAGCGCAGCTGAATCTCTAGATAGACAACATACACTTTGTATAGGGTAGCAGAATCTCTAGATAGACAACATACACTTTGTATAGGGCAGCTGAATCTCTAGATAGACAACAGACACTTTGTATAGGATAGCAGAATCTCTAGATAGACAACAGACACTTTGTATAGGATAGCAGAATCTCTAGATAGACAACAGACACTTTGTATAGCGTAGCTGAATCTCTAGATAGAGAACAGCCACTTTGTATAGGGTAGCAGAATCTTTAGATAGACAACATACACTTTGTATAGGGTAGCTGAATCTCTAGATAGACAACAGACACTTTGTATAGGGTAGCTGAATCTCTACATAGACAACAGACACTGTGTATAGGGTAGCAGAATCTCTAGATAGACAACAGCCACCTTTTATAGGGTAGCAGAATCTCTAGATAGACAACAGACACTTTGTATAGGGTAGCAGATTCTCTAGATAGACAACAGACACTTTGTATAGGATAGCAGAATCTCTAGATAGAGAACAGCCACTTTTTATAGGGTAGCAGAATCTCTAGATAGACAACAGCCACTTTGTAGAGGGTAGCAGAATCTCTAGATAGACAACAGCCACTTTGTAGAGGGCAGCAGAATCTCTAGATAGACAACATCCACCTTGTATATGGTAGCAGAATCTATAGATAGACAACATACACTTTGTATAGGGTAGCAGAATCTCTAGATAGACAACATACACTTTATATAGGGTAGCAGAATCTCTAGATAGACAACAGACACTTTGTATAGGGTAGCAGAATATCTAGATAGGCAACATACACTTTGTATAGGGTAGCAGAATCTCTAGATAGACAACATACACTTTGTATAGGGCATCTGAATCTCTAGATAGATAGCAGACGCTTTGTATAGGGCAGCTGAATCTTTAGATAGACAACATACACTTTGTATAGGGTAGCAGAATCTCTAGATAGACAACAGACACTTTGTATAGGGCAGCTGAATCTCTAGATAGACAACAGACACGTTTTATAGGGTAGCAGAATCTCTAGATAGACAACAGACACTTTGTTTAGGGCAGCTGAATCTCTACATAGACAACAGACACTTTGTATAGGATAGCAGAATCTCTAGCTAGACAACAGATACTTTGTATAGGGTAGCTGAATCTCTAGATAGACAACAGCCACTTTGTATAGGGTAGCAGAATCTTTAGATAGACAACATACACTTTGTATAGGGTAGCTGAATCTCTAGATAGACAACAGACACTTTGTATAGGGTAGCTGAATCTCTACATAGACAACATACACTTTTTATAGGGTAGCAGAATCTTTAGAATCCCGTGTGTTACCGGGCCCTCATTATGAGGGAGGTAAAGAATAGTGACACTGTGACCTTCCAGGCATGTCTTAAGAGGCG
Source organism: Megaustenia siamemsis (assembly GCA_032433765.1). Taxonomy (NCBI): domain Eukaryota; kingdom Metazoa; phylum Mollusca; class Gastropoda; order Stylommatophora; family Ariophantidae; genus Megaustenia; species Megaustenia siamemsis. The sequence goes on along the minus strand of JAVIAB010000160.1, from coordinate 44,923,904 downwards.
ACTAAGGAGGTTGATCGATGGCTTGACAAGCTGTCAGTGTAAAAAGTATTGTTATGGAAACAGCGCCATAGATTTTAGAAGCAGTGATCTCTGCAATATGTACCATTTTGGCTCGCAAGGTTTGTGTTTTTGAGATTGTGGTTCTGCCCTATTTGCCGTCTTCGGCTCGAAAGGACAATAGATAGATAGAATCTCTAGATAGACAACAGACACTTTGTGTAGGACATCTGAATCTCTAGACAACAGACACTTTGTGTAGGACATCTGAATCTCTAGACAACAGACACTTTGTATCATCATCAAGTACCGGGCCTAGTGGCGTAGGTGATCATGTCTCTGCACAACTTTCGATCTCGGCAGCTATTTATCATTTCTGTTGTTGACCTTCTGCCAAGCCATTCTCTTAAGCTGTCCGTTATTTTTTCTCTTTGCTTCCCTCTATCTCTTCGTCCCTCAATTTTTCCAGTTGTTACAATATATTCCAGTTGTTCTCTTCTCATTACATGGCCAAAAAATGATGATTGTCTCTTCCTAACATTGGAAATTAGCTCTCTTTTTGCTTTGACCTCTCTCAGAACCTTTTCATTACTCTTCTTAGCTGTCCATGGTATTCTCAACATTCTTCTGTGAAACCACATTTCTACAGACTCCAGTGATTTTCTTGTCTGTTGTCCTATTGTCCAAGACTTGCATCCATATGTTAAGACTGGTTCTACGTAACATTTAAGAAACACTTTGTATAGGGCAGCTGAATCTCCAGATAGACAACAAACACTTTGTATAGGGCAGCTGAATCTCTAGATAGACAACAGACACTTTGTATAGGGCAGCTGAATCTCTAGATAGACAACAGACACTTTGTATAGGGCAGCTGAATCTCCAGATAGACAACAGACACTTTGTATAGGGCAGCCGAATCTCTGGATAGACAACAGACACTTTGTGTAGTGCAGCTGAATCTCTGGATAGACAAAAGACACTTTGTGTAGGGCAGCTGAATCTCTAGAGAGATAGGAAACACTTTGTCACCTCTATTCTGCTGTTAATTTGTGTTTAAATTTTGAAAATATTGTATATTTAATATCACAGTTATAAATACTCATATAACCTTATTTTGATTATTTAATAGTGGAACATATTAGCTATGTTGATATAGCTAGAGTGAAGACATATTAGCGTTGTTAATATAGCTAGAGTGAATACATATTAGCTATGTTGATATAGCTAGAGTGAAGACATATTAGCCATGTTAATATAACTAGAGTGAAGACATATTAGCCATGTTGATATAGCTAGAGTGAAGACATATTAGCCAGGTTAATATAGCTAGAGTGAAGACACATTAGCCATGTTTGATATAGCTAGAGTGAAGACACATTAGCCATGTTCAATATAGATAGAGTAAAGACATATTAGCCATGTTAATATAGATAGAGTAAAGACATATTAGCCATGTCGATATAGCTAGAGTGAATACATATTAGCCAGGTTAATATAGCTAGAGTGAAGACACATTAGCCATATTTGATATAGCTAGAGTGAAGACACATTAGCCATGTTTAATATAGATAGAGTAAAGACATATTAGCCATGTTGATATAACTAGAGTGAAGACACATTAGCCATGTTGATATAGCTAGAGTAAAGACACATTAGCCATGTTGATATAGCTAGAGTAAAGACATATTAGCCATGTTGATATAGCTAGAGTGAAGACACATTAGCCATGTTTAATATAGCTAAAGTGTAGACACATTAGCCATGTTTAATATAGCTAGAGTGAAGACACATTAGCCATGTTTGATATAGCTAGAGTGAAGACACATTAGCCATGTTTGATATAGCTAGAGTGAAGACATATTAGCCATGTTTGATATAGCTAGAGTGAAGACATATTAGCCATATTTGATATAGCTAGAGTGAAGACACATTAGCCATATTTGATATAGCTAGAGTGAAGACATATTAGCCATGTTTGATATAGCTAGAGTGAAGATATATTAGCCATATTTGATATAGCTAGAGTGAAGACACATTATCCATGTTTGATATAGCTAGAGTGAAGACATATTAGCCATGTTTGATATAGCTAGAGTGAAGACATATCAACGAATCAGTTCGGGACTTGCATGTCATACCAAACACCAGGGTTCGAAATACATTCGACTTAGCTATGATCAAGGATGAAAACCATTAAAGTCATGACTCCCCTGACCTAAATGATGTGTCCGAGACACATGTGTGGAGTTCTACACTTCACTACACAACGCTAGTAACGCCAATTAGATATCTTTACTGTTACCTGATATACTTACAGTTGTTTCAGTCTTTTATTCACAATTTTGATTGTTATCTGAATGTTATTTTAACAGGTTGATACCAAAGACATCTCTCCGGATGTAAAAGAGTTTTAATAAATTGTTTTCTCATCTGCCCAAACAAACAAAAAAGGAAGCTCTATCTTGTTTCAGACAACTCTCATTGATTGACTTAAACGTTCAGAGCTGTGAGAGCAGTAACTGTCATTTAAATAGAAACGTACTTTTGGGGCTGGGCGGTTTCAAGGGCAGACACGTGCATACATTCGCTGCCAGGAATCGAGAAATAGAAGCTGATATTTAGAATTGTGACGTCTATGGTTGAAGCCACAGACAGAGCATTGATGTAGGTTTGAACGTGTCTTAGTAAAAGTGCTAAATAATGTGATGGAACCACTCAATCGTTTGTGTATGTCTGCGTTATACATACGTACATATATATATATATATATATATATATATATGTGTATATATACATACACAAACACATACACACACACACACATACCACACACACACACATAATAATAATATTTTAATACAAAAGATTTAACATTGCACTAACAGGGTTATAAAAAAAGTAAAGTAAAGTAAAGTACCCCTGTCACGCCAAGTGGCGTATAGGGAAATATGGTGTTAGTGACCCTATATTTGACAGACCTTCAGCACATGATTTTTGGGGTAATGTGGGCGGTATTACGCCCGTGCTGCTTTACTTTCTCAGAAAAAAAATCCGGTACCCATTTAAGGCTGGGTGAATCCGGAAGCCGTCGGTTGGGATCGAACATTACCCCTTGTCCTTTGTAGTCCAGCTCACTAACCACTGAGCTATCGCGTCTCCCTAACAGGGTTATGCCTTAACTTAAAAAAAAAAGAACTTTACACTAGTACTAGAATCTGATGATAATACAAGACGAATAGCATTGTACTAGTAGACTAATAGAATCTGTTAATATAAGAGATTTAACATTGCACTAGTGGTGGGATCTTTTAATACAAGAGACGCATATCATTGTTCTAATACTGGGATCTGTTAATAAAAAAAAGATTTAATATCTCACTAAAGACACAACAGCCTACTCAAAGTAATATTGGAAGGGAAAATACAAGGTAAAAGAGACAGAGGCAGACCAAGACTAACATGGACGAGTAACATCAAAAGATGGACACGTCAACCTATGACAGCCTGCACCATCAAAGCAAGAAACAGAGTAGAATGGCGATCCATGGTAGCCAACCTTCGTTGTGGAGAAGGCACTCGATGATGAAAGAGTTTATCTGTTAACAAAAAAAATTTTAACATTACACTTGTTGTATCTGTTAGTAAAAAAAAAAAAAAAGATTCCGCTAGTAGTAGAATCTTTTAATACAAAATGACACAGCTTTACAAAAGTAATAGTAACATCTATTAATAGAAAAGTGACACAGTTTTGCGTTAGTAGTAGAATCTATTAATACAAATTGACACAACTTTGCACTAGCAGTAGTAATAGAATCTTTTAATACAAATTGACACAACTTTTCATTATTAGTAGAATCTATTAATACAAATTGACACAACTTTTCATTATTAGTAGAATCTATTAATACAAGTTGACACAACTTTTCATTATTAGTAGAATCTATTAATACAAGTTGACACAACTTTTCATTATTAGTAGAATCTATTAATACAAATTGACACAACTTTTCATTATTAGTAGAATCTATTAATACAAATTGACACAACTTTTCATTATTAGTAGAATCTATTAATACAAATTGACACAACTTTTCATTATTTGTAGAATCTATTAATACAAGTTGACACAACTTTTCATTATTAGTAGAATCTATTAATACAAATTGACACAACTTTTCATTATTAGTAGAATCTATTAATACAAATTGACACAACTTTTCATTATTAGTAGACTCTATTAATACAAATTGACACAACTTTTCATTATTAGTAGAATCTATTAATACAAATTGACACAACTTTTCATTATTAGTAGAATCTATTAATACAAATTGACACAACTTTTCATTATTAGTAGAATCTATTAATACAAATTGACACAACTTTTCATTATTAGTAGAATCTATTATTACAAAAGTGACACAACTTTTCATTATTAGTAGAATCTATTATTACAAAAGTGACACAACTTTTCATTATTAGTAGAATCTATTATTACAAAAGTGACACAGCTTTCCATTAGTAGTAGACAGCTTCAGAGAATGGACCTGGTAGGAAAGCAACATCAAATTGTATGGCCCATCCCACTTTCTGCTTTTCTTCCTGAGTCAGCTACGGTTCTCTCATGGTTCTCAGTTAGAGCGCCGACTCTTATAACAAATAGATAAAACACAAAAATGAGATGTGACTTGGTGTCAGAGCATCACGAACCTCTCTATAAAATACCCCGTAGTTGACCTGAAACACCGCACCTGTCACCTGCACCTGTCACCTGCACCTGTCACCTCCAGCACAAACTCCTCAGGGATGACAATAACTCACGATCTTTTCAAAGAGTGAACTCCGGTCCCTATTTTTTTTCTGGTGGACCACAGGAGCTGTTTTAAGCTTCAATTCCAATTACCGCGAGCGGAACTCGGGCGCGTGGTCATTGTATGAGTGCTTATGTCACGCTACAATGTCCGTTGAATTATAATACTTGAGTATAAAATACAATATTTAGAAAAATTGTATTTAATGTAAACAAATAACATATTATGAATGAAGAATGTGTGTTATTACTATTTACACACGCAGGCGTATTTACTTGTTATTAAAATTAATTATTTTGTGTTTCATTTACGTCGTAGTTTGCTTGCTTGCGTTCGCCCGATGACTAAAAGAATACACCTCTTCATCATCCGCCCTTAAAAGGATGTTAAGTAGCGCGAATAAATTGTGTTGCGGTTTGCAGTAAAAATGTAATATTTACGCCTTTCGGCCCAAGACATCCGACTTTTGCATGATTTACGTAGTTAATTTTTACATTTTAACCAAATTTACTGCATGTACAGTTAGGGACACTTGAGAGAATCTAGGAAGTCCCACGTGACTTCCCCTGGCCCTACATATTTATATAGAAAATCACGTGTTGTCTCTTCCTTTTGATAGAAAACCACGTGGTGTCTCTTCCGCTTATGTTGTCACTTCCGTTTGATTGTATTTATCTTCGGAGGGTTCCATTTTGTTATTTTCATCAATGACGACGGGATTATTATTATTTTATATTTTTATCCTCTTTCTCTTTTTCCTTCTTTCTTCTTCCTTTTTTATCCTACTTTTTCATTATTTTTTTTTCTTTCCTCCTGCCTTTTTTTTTTATTATCTTATCTCAACTTGATTTTCTCTCTTTTGTTCATACGCTTTTTCTTTTTCAGCTTTTGTCATTGCCTTTTCACATTGAGACATAAAGCAATGAACTATCACAATCTCTAGTTAAATGGTTCCCTAACCTCCAGTAGGGCGTATGTGAACTATGGGGTTAGAGATGTAGGGTGTATGTGAACTATGGGGTTAGAGATGTAGGACGTATGTGAACTATGGCGTTAGAGATGTAGGGCGGGCGTATGTGAACTATGGGGTTATATATCTAGGGCGTATGTGAACTATGGGGTTAGATATCTAGGGCGTATGAGAACTATGGGGTTAGAGATGTAGGGCGTATGTGAACTATGGGGTTAGATATCTAAGGCCTATGTGAACTATGGGGTTAGATATCTAGGGCGTATGAGAACTATGGGGTTAGATATCTAGGGCGTATGAGAACTATGGGGTTAGATATCTAGGGCGTATGTGAACTATGGGGTTAGAGATGTAGGGCGTATGTGAACTATGGGGTTAGATATCTAGGGCGTATGTGAACTATGGGGTTAGATATCTAGGGCGTATGTGAACTATGGGGTTAGAGATGTAGGGCGTATGTGAACTATGGGGTTAGATATCTAGGGCGTACACGAACTATGGGGTTAGAGATGTAGGGCGTATGTGAACTGTGGGGTTAGAGATGTAGGGCGTATGTGAACTATGGGGTTAGAGATGTAGGGCGTATGTGAACTATGGGGTTAGAGATATAGTAAAGTAAAGTTCTCCCGTCACGCCAAGTGGCGTATAGGGAATATGGTGTTAGTGACCATAATTTTTACAGACCTTCGGCACATGATTTTTGGAGTAATGTGGTCGGTATTACGCCCGTGCCGCTTTACTTTCCCAGAAAAAAATGCCAGTACCCATTTAAGGCTGGGTGAACCCGGAAGCCGTCGGTTGGGATCGAACCCTACCTCTTGTCCTTTGTAGTCCAGTTCACTAATCACTGAGCCTTAGGGTGTCCGGTTAGCGCAATCGATAGGCGGTTGGCTTACCACGGCAACAGCCGGGGTTCGTACCCTGGCGTGGACACCTGGGTTTTACTAATTCCCTAAAAATTAGTACCTCTGAAGTCGGAGTAAATCTGCCTGCATGGCGAGGGGCATCCTGTAATGGGATAAAACAGACTTTACACGCAAAATTCAGTCCCACAAAATTGAGTGGGTGGGACTTCGTCAGAGGTTAAAGCTGACGAAAGCGAACGAACGAACGAACTGAGCCTTAGAGATATAGGGTGTATGTAAATTATGAGGTTAGAGCTGTAGAGGCTTACATACGCCCTGCTGCTCTAATCCCATAGTTCACATATATCCTACTGCATCTAACGACCAGATAGTTTACCGACCATATAGTTTACCGACCTAGATGTGCATCTACCGACCAGATAGTTTACCGACCTAGATGTGCATCTACCGACCAGATAGTTTACCGACCTAGATGTGCATCTACCGACCAGATAGTTTACCGACCTAGATGTGCATCTACCGACCAGATAGTTTACCGACCTAGATGTGCATCTACCGACCAGATAGTTTACCGACCGAGATGTGCATCTACCTACCAGATAGTTTACCGACCTAGATGTGTATCTACCGACCAGATAGTTTACCGACCTAGATGTGCATCTACCGACCAGATAGTTTACCGACCTAGATGTGCATCTACCGACCAGATAGTTTACCGACCTAGATGTGCATCTACCGATCAGATAGTTTACCGACCAAGATGTGTATCTACCGACCAGATAGTTTAACGACCTAGATGTGCATCTACCGACCAGATAGTTTACCGACCGAGATGTGCATCTACCTACCAGATAGTTTACCGACCTAGATGTGCATCTACCGACCAGATAGTTTACCGACCGAGATGTGCATCTACCTACCAGATAGTTTACCGACCTAGATGTGCATCTACCGACCAGATAGTTTACCGACCTAGATGTGCATCTACCAACCAGATAGTTTACCGACCTAGATGTGTATCTACCGACCAGATAGTTTACCGACCTAGATGTGCATCTACCGACCAGATAGTTTACCGACCTAGATGTGCATCTACCGACCAGATAGTTTACCGACCTAGATGTGCATCTACCGACCAGATAGTTTACCGACCTAGATGTGTATCTACCGACCAGATAGTTTATCGACCGAGATGTGCATCTACCGACCAGATAGTTTACCGACCGAGATGTGCATCTACCTACCAGATAGTTTACCGACCTAGATGTGTATCTACCGACCAGATAGTTTACCGACCTAGATGTGCATCTACCGACCAGATAGTTTACCGACCTAGATGTGCATCTACCAACCAGATAGTTTACCGACCTAGATGTGCATCTACCGACCAGATAGTTTACCGACCAAGATGTGTATCTACCGACCAGATAGTTTACCGACCTAGATGTGCATCTACCGACCAGATAGTTTACCGACCTAGATGTGTATCTACCGACCAGATAGTTTACCGACCTAGATGTGCATCTACCGACCAGATAGTTTACCGACCAAGATGTGCATCTACCGACCAGATAGTTTACCGACCTAGATGTGTATCTACCGACCAGATAGTTTACCGACCTAGATGTGCATCTACCGACCAGATAGTTTACCGACCTAGATGTGTATCTACCGACCAGATAGTTTACCGACCTAGAGGTGCATCTACCGACCAGATAGTTTACCGACCTAGATGTGTATCTACCGACCAGATAGTTTACCGACCTAGATGTGCATCTACCAACCAGATAGTTTACCGACCTAGATGTGCATCTACCGACCAGATAGTTTACCGACCTAGATGTGTATCTACCGACCAGATAGTTTACCGACCTAGATGTGCATCTACCGACCATGTAGTTTACCGACCGAGATGTGCATCTACCAACCAGATAGCGTAACCGAGCTGAACATTCAAATATTGATCAGATAGGCATCCAACGTACTAGATGTGCAACTTTCACCATGCCTACCAGTTTACCTGTAAATCTACTCACCTGACTGTTCACCCTTTTGCTATTTAAATTCACCCCCCCCCCAGCTTAAACCACATCTATATAATTTTCTCTATCTTTTTTTCTTTCTGTCTTTCTCTCTCTGTCTCTGTCTCTCTCTCTGTTTTTTTTTCTCTATTTCCCCCTCTCTCTCTCTTTCTCTCTTTCTATAACTTCTATTGGGATATGGCGATCATTAAGACCTTTCAAATCTTCAAATATGTCTTTCCTTTGCTGTCTCTTCCAATCTTTTCAAGGTATTTTTTATTTTGTGATCTCTGCCTCAGGTTTTCATCTCCACACTTTTCTAGGTCCTTCCTGTTTCCTCCTCAGCTGTGGGCTCTAGGTGAGTGCCTGTCTGGAAGTGCTCATTGTGGGCTATCGAAACGTGTGCATATATACCCCGCCTTCTTCTATGGTTACTGTTATGGTTATGGAAGGCCCCGGTATCACTGCAAACGAATTAAAATCTATAATTGCTCAATCGCTCGTGCCAGTGGAATCATCCGAATTACTAACTCATCTCCCAAACAAAGAAAGGTAGCTGTAGTCCCCGTCATAGCAGTCTCAACACAAGCCAAAAGACATAAGGCGATACCGCGCAGAAAGTGAACACAGCCAACTGTTCCCTGTCATACGATATCATCATTCATCGTAAACATTTGGAATATTGAAACATGATCAAAACGGATAAAACACACAGCTCACGGTGTACACAGAGCACTTAACTCAGTAGCTCCTGTAACAAGCCTGACTTGGAATATGAGGAAACTGCAACAAAGAACACTTTTCATACATGGCTTTCAATGGTTCCTGCCGTCTATCCACCATATTGACCGGAAGTTCAGTCCTCCTGAAAATGTTGATCGTCATATTTTTAAAAATGTATAGCGCTTGATGATGTTAAGACATCGTTTTTTACTCCAATTCCGAACATATAAAACACAGTTAGTCGTCAGATCATCCCTGTCGCACATTAAACAACAGACCGTAAGATTAGCGTATGGCCGGTCAATCGATATATGATGACGTAGCACACACAACAATGGCTGCGCCCATAGATTCCCGATTACTCTAGTGAATGCAGCCTACAACGAACGAAACACGGTGCAAATTCCCTAAAGAGAAAAAATGTCTGCCGACTTGACGAAGCAGTCCAACATTAATGAGTTGTAACATGTAAATAACTTGCGTCAAATAATTCCAACGACGGTCATTGAACAGCACTCAATGTGTTGACGTAAACCGCAGATCAACTCTAGATGGTGGAAGGTCGCATTCACAACACTTGACTTGTCAAAAAGGAATATTGCCGTGTGTACGACTTCGCTTCACCGGTGCAGATTTGATAAGTAGAGCGTCATTTTGACTTTAAAGCAGAAATTTGCAATGTAGAGCTGAAATTAATCTTTCCCCAAATGCAATTTCTGCAGCGATCGAGAGAACATGAACTGCATGAACAGATTGGTTACTCATCTCATTAATGTTGAAAGCTACATTATTGTAAGTGAAGTTATTTGTTTCTTGCACTATATACTTATAATATGAGCTTTGGCGTGTCAACAAACGGTTGGTAGCAAACAATTACCATTAACTTGGTAATATATTAGTGTATTATGATGGATGTTGTTTAACTGAGTCTCTCTCTCGTCATTGTACCTGCCAATACGACATAGACGACCGCCGAATGAACAAGATGCATTTGTCTTGTTTGGCGACATCTCCTTGCTCCTGCGCCTTTGTCTACTACATTTTACATCATCTGATCCTGGAATATTGGTGTGTCGTTTTTATTTTATTTTTGTTCTCCATGTGCTGCGATCGGAAGCCGCGATGGCTCAGTTGGCTCCCAACCGACGGCTTCCGGTTTCACCCAGCCTTCAATGGGTACCAGATTTTTTTCTGGGAAAGTAAAGCGGCACGGGCGTAATACCGACCACATTACCCCAAAAATCATGTGCGAAGGTCTGTAAAATTTATGTTAACTAACACCATATTCCCTATACGCCACTTGGCGTGACGGGGGCTTTTACTATGTGCTGCGATCAGACGCCAGATATTGCCAGTCTCTTTCACCGATAGAGAATTATCTCAAGGAAGCTCTGCACAAATCCTTATATCTCAGTACTGTTAGTCTAACGTTTGGTCTCCTACAACCCTTCAGTTCTCAATACAATAATTGTGCGATTGATGTAAATTCTTCTCACGTGGTCCAATTACGTTAATCTCCAACTCCTGACATTGACTGTGACGATATCCTTTAAGAATGTCCCTACTGAAATTATAAATTTGCAAGATCATGCTTGCGAGAGTACATTAGTTTTTCTGTATCACCGATTACAATTGCACTTTTCTTTTCTAGTGATACCTATTACCAATCCCACTATTTATTTAGTTTACTTATAACATCTGTCACCAATGGCACTATTTATTTAGTTTACTTATAACATCTACAAAAATTCATATAGGAGAAGGTGTATCTTGGTCTACGCCCTATGGGCCGGTTACGGCTCGAAAGGTCAATAGATAGATAGATAGATAGATAACATCTGTCACCAATGGCACTATTTATTTAGTTTACTTATAACATCTGCTACCAATCCCACTATTTATTTAGTTTACTTATAACATCTGTTACCAATCCCACTATTTATTTAGTTTACTTATAACATCTGTTACCAATCCTACTATTTATTTAGTTTACTTATAACATCTGTTACCAATCCTACTATTTATTTAGTTTACTTATAACATCTGTCATCAATCTCACTATTTATTTAGTTCACTTATAACATCTGTCACCAATACCACTATTTATTTAGTTTACTTATAACATCTGTCACCAATCCAACTATTTATTTAGTTTACATATAACATCTATCACCAATCCCACTATTTATTTAGTTTACTTATAACATCTGTCACCAATCCCACTATTCATTTAGTTTACTTATAACATCTGTTAACCAATCCCACTATTTATTTAGTTTACTTATAACATCTGTCACCAATCCCACTATTTATTTAGTTTACTTATAACATCTGTCACCAATCCCACTATTTATTTAGTTTACTTATAACATCTGTCACCAATCGCACTATTTATTTAGTTTACTTATAACATCTGTCACCAATCCCACTATTTATTTAGTTTACTTATAACATCTGTCACCAATCGCACTATTTATTTAGTTTACTTATAACATCTGTCACCAATCCCACTATTTATTTAGTTTACTTATAACATCTGTCACCAATCCCACTATTTATTTAGTTTACTTATAACATCTGTCACCAATCCCACTATTTATTTAGTTTACTTATAACATCTGTCACCAATCGCACTATTTATTTAGTTTACTTATAACATCTGTCACCAATCGCACTATTTATTTGAAAACAGATATATTTGTTATGATAATTTTGCTATAAAGATCATATCTCTCGTGAGTCTAGTTGTGTGAAACTATCTGAAACCACCAACACTTGAGATGGGATGTCAGATCAGAGTTGGTGGGCAATTAGGCTGGAGGAGAGAGAGAAAAGTGAAAATCTGTCCTGGGATTAGAAAACTGGTTGTGCTAATAAATTGGGGTTGACATGTTAGGAATGCCGCCGTAACTAGCAGTGTAGATTCTCTAATTCACGACTAGAGGGAGACACCAGCGATTGTTTTGTAAACATAAAACCTGGCTGGATGAGCGAGTCTTTTGGCAAGGAAGTTGAGTTCCAAAATAAACGGGAAAGGAAAAAAACCATTATTTGTGTTTTTGTTCCTTAAGCTAATTGGACAAGCCTAGTGAACCAGATGTTCTGTTCTTAAAGAAAGGAATAGCATATTTCCATTCGTATTATTCATTATAATTTGTTGACGTTCACGTCAGACGTCTTATAACGTTTTACTTAGTTGATGCCTAATGTACATGTGTGGTGTGTATGTGTGCACCACATATGCTACTTATTTATTTATTTAAGTAATGAATGTCTGACAGCATTGTAGTGTAGAGTGGATATAGAGTTAGTGCCAATATGTTTCATGGCCATCGACACAGATATAGGTGATGTGGTCAATACGGTGTCATGTCGCCCTACTTTCTCAGAGTAAATCTTTTATCTGAACCCCTTAGTGACGTCGCCCAATTCAAAAACAAGAAATCGCCTCATGTTCAATTAAACTCACCTGGTCAGTATGGTGTCAGGTCGCCCTACTTTCTCAGAGTAAATCTTTTATCTGAATCCCTTAGTGACGTCGCCCAATTCAAAAACAAGAAATCGCCTCATGTTCAATTAAACTCACCTGGTCAGTATGGTGTCAGGTCGCCCTACTTTCTCAGAGTAAATCTTTTATCTGAACCCCTTAGTGACGTCGCCCAATCCAAAAAGCACGAAATCGCCTCATGTTCAATTAAACTCACCTGGTCAGTATGGTGTCAGGTCGCTCTACTTTCTCAGAGTAATAACTTAGCGGTATCGCACAATAATAATAATAAAAAAAAACAAGAAACGTATTTTGAGCAAAGAAACCAAGCCTGACACGGTCAGTAGACGAAGGAACTAACAAATTCGACATTGCGACTTCAAACAACCCATCCCCCTCTTCCTCTCTCTCTCTCTCTCTCTCTCTCTCTCTCACACACACACACACGCACACACACACACTCACTCTCTCTCTTTTTTTGTTGCATGCATACATATGTAAATAAACATACCTAGTTTGGGTTGTCTCAGCTCCGTACCAGCACTTCATGTACACAGCCACGTTCTCAGAAATAAGAACATACTATTTTGTTCATTATTTGGTTGGTTCATTATTGGTCCAGGGATCAAGGTCAATGCCGTCTATAGTGACAGCCGAAGGGCTGAGAGGATTTTCCCGAAAGTCAAGCATGTGACGTCTTCAGCTATGTTAGCTAAAGACGAGTGACGTCATTTTATCCATAACCGCCCCTGCTCGCAAAGCTGAAAACGTCACAACCTTTGTGTGGCCCCCCTAAGCAGGCAGGCACTCACTATAGGTGGCAATGTCTGGATAATGAATTGTCTTTGTTTTGGTAGACTGGAGTTTTCATTTCTTTGAGACTCCATCATTTCTCCCACCAACGAAAGAACGTAGCAAGATTCTTCTGCTTCTTTTTCTCCACCTCCTCCTCCTCTTTCTTCTTCTTCTTCTTCTTCTTTTTCTTCTTTCAACTTTCCTTGTCCTCATACTCCTCCTTCTTCATATTCTTCTGTCAGCGTATAATTTACTATGTCCAGCATGAAACACTGAAAGATATGTCGCCTCTATGAGTTTAGCTGTAGGTCACCATAAGTACACAATAATTTGTCTGAAAACTGTCTATCTTGGGGCTAAAATTTGGTGTTTAGGTCTGTGTACTGTTTATACATTTTAAGGACATTTTCTGGAGAATATATACTAGCTTAACATATAAACTTTGGGGGTGTAGTCATTTTGTATTTTGTTTAAGTGAGCGTTCAAACTACAGTACCTGATCGGAGTCCGAAAATTATGGTCTGTTGTGCTCTCTCCAGATTCAGAATAGAATCATATGGGAATTAGCCGGGGTTTTGTTTTCTAGTCTGCCTTCCATTTCTGTATACTTTTTCGATTAGGTTTCATACTTCCTTCATTGGTGCCCCGTGACAAAACAACTGCTCTTTATGATAGTTTATCAGTCCCTTCCTTTCCGACTATAACAGAACGGACAGGAACCCATTACAGTACCCTTTTACTTGTGGGAGTTCTATTCCATAATCGCCTTTGTTAGATGTTATGGCTTGCATTGACTGTAGAACAGATCTGCAAATATATATTATTGTGTTGTTGTTGTTGTCGTTTCATGTTCTTTGAGTGTCCTTGTGTCTAGGATCACCCAAGCTGGGCAGGTCAACAGACTGGAACTAAGAAATTCGAGAAACAAAAATGTTGAAATTGAATACACTGGCTATATGGCTAACATAGCAGTGCTGCATAATTCCCACCTTGAAGACGCTAGCCATGAAGAAAGTGATACGGCGCTCATCCGATGGAGTCCCACAAGGCAGCGAGTGTGCCGGACGTCCTGATTTGAAAGGTACAACCAATTGTATTAGTGGCCACCACCTTTGTGTTGTGGAGTCAATGCGCAAAGAGAAAGGACAAGAATGAACAGATAAAGTTCTTGACGCCATCACCAGTAACTTAGGGAACTAAGCGCAGATCTCAAATGTAAAATGAATGTTTAATACTATTCGGGGCCGTGAATATAGCTGCGCAAGACATATACAATAAACTTAACATTGTATGGAGCAGCTAGACTAACAAAAGAGACAAAATACAACGTTTTTGCAAAAGCCGTCATCTGGCAGAGTTGCTTCCTTGCGTTCGCCAGATGACTAAAGGAGTACATCTCTTCGTCATCCGCCCTTAAAGGGACGTTATAATTTCTCCATTAGTACTAATTATGATGAGCTTCGACATCAAAACTGACATAACGGCACATATACAGAGGACATTGTGGGATGATACTAAGACCTGGACAGGATTGCTAACTTCCTCGTGGCTAAGCATGAACAAAAGCTTCTTGAACGCGGACTCAGAGACATAATTTTGTTAAGGTAAACAAAACATCTGATTCATTATGACCCCAGAACTCCAGATTTACAATAAGAAGGAAAGAAAAGCCGAATATGCTATCTGGAAAAGCGAAACATTTACTATGACAAAGTAAAACCAAAAACAACGTGAATGTTCCTACTGCTAGGTGTCGTTTTCAAGCTGAGGACGGCATCTGGTGCATAAATCAAAACCCATGTCAGGCTAATCACTGCTATTTATTGTTTTGTTTTTGAGCCCTCACTATTAATTTATATTCTTATAGGTTTTTTTTTTTATTCTATATTTATTATGTCCCTGTAAAATGACTGGCGCGAGGGTCTTCGTTCGTCTATTCTGATGAATTGACTTTTAGCCTCTTCTTTGTATGCAGCTTGATTGCAATTCTTGTTTGGTTTCTTCCCTTATATCTTCAATCGGCCTCTCTGATTTATGTTTCAGAGTCTGCGAAGATATTTAATTTCAAAGTTAATAAGTCTCTCATCTAGAGCTTGAGTGGAGTTCCAGCTCTCTCATTCACATGTTAGCACAGGTATCACATATTAGTTTAGTTTAACAAGTGGAATGTTTTTGTGCTTCCTAAGATTGTGTATGTGCGCGCACGCGTACTTCGGGTCTTCGGCCCAGACTTCTAGCGAACTGAGCAGGACGATTTGGATTTTAACTTTGGAGTTCGGGATGAAAGCCTGGGTATTGAGTTATTATTGAGTTATTTGCGGGTCATCATCATTGCACTACGAACATGTCCATAGGGGCTCAGATCCCCTCCTCAGCAATTCCCTCAGTGTCCAGCGACTGACGACTCCAGTTCTATGTTGGTTGATAAGTCTTCTTACACGGCCACTAAGTGTCTCATTTCTGGATGTGCCCAATTTAACTCCCATTTCCATCATCCGAAGAAGTGACGTGGATCTGTGTTTGTCGAAGTCCTGTGCTCTTCCCACATCTCGGAGGGCATTGATGATGTCCGCCCGATCCATTGGTTGCCCGTCCTCAACGACAGCGCAGCTAGCCAACCTGTCCGCTCTTTCATTTCCCCGTACTCCCGCATGTCCAGGGACATAGACAAAGGTAACCTTACGTATTTTGGATTTCTGCAACGGCTCTACCCATTGCATGCGTACAGAGCCCGCCTCCACTTTTTTTATCATGCTCATCGAATCACTCAGTATACATGCGTGGGTGTAGTCTTGTGACTCTAACCATTTGAAGCCTGGGTAATTCTCTATAGACCTTCTCGCTGTGTTATTTGTTCAAATTACTCCACTTGCTCGCATATTTTATTGTATTTATTGGTGGTTGTCGATGCAGACATCAAGCAAATGCTCTCGTTTTCTACACGTGAAAGTTCAACTTTTTTATTCTTTGATTAAGGAAACTTTGATTGACTTTTAGGATTAGAAAGGCCTCTTGAACGAAGCTGCTCGAGTCAAGTTGTGAACGCTAACAATTACCAGTGGTTTGCTTTACTCCTTCAACGTCTTGTGATCATGCGAACTTAAATCTTTGTCCTGTTTTATGATGAAGGGGTAAGAAAATCAAGATGAGCTGGTCGCATGATTGGTACTCGTATATGCGTGTGTGTGTTCTGACTTTTCCCCTAAACCTGCGCCATAGTTGACACACTCCGTCTTTAGCAGGATGGTGATGATGTGCTTTACAAGCCACACATAATTCGGTTGTGGTTGGGTTATGGCTAGTTACATTTGTAAATAAATATAACACTATAGTGATGATGTGCTTTACAAGCCACACTTAATTCGGTTGTTGTTGGGTTATGGCTAGTTACATTTGTAAATAAATATAACACTATAGTGATGATGTGCTTTACAAGCCACACTTAATTCGGTTGTTGTTGGGTTATGGCTAGTTACATTTGTAAATAAATATAACACTATAGTGATGATGTGCTTTACAAGCCACACTTAATTCGGTTGTTGTTGGGTTATGGCTAGTTACATTTGTAAATAAATATAACACTATAGTGATGATGTGCTTTACAAGCCACACTTAATTCGGTTGTTGTTGGGTTATGGCTAGTTACATTTGTAAATAAATATAACACTATAGTGATGATGTGCTTTACAAGCCACACTTAATTCGGTTGTTGTTGGGTTATGGCTAGTTACATTTGTAAATAAATATAACACTATAGAGGTGACTGCTGCAAGTATCATCATCTTGTGATTGATCTTGTCGGTTACAGGTCGCTGACGGGTGAGGGCAACTTCAACTGGAGGTTTGTGTACGCCTTTGACTACTTGATGGCCGAGGAAAAGATCGTCATTTCCCGGAAGGAAACGATTTTCTCGTGGGACGAGACAGAGTACAAGATGCCAGCCAGATTAAACCTGCAGGTGTGGGATGCTGACAGCTTCTCTGCTGACGATTTCATCGGTGAGTCGTGAAACTTTGTGACCAAATACATGCAGTGATAGAATGGGCGATCTAGGACACTGTTGCTTGTTTCAAAATCAGACCATGGTCTACATGTTTTAATGAAAACATTTTTGGTAGATATAGAACCCTGTTCTCTGTTGTATTTATTATGAGTGAAAATACACTGAGCAGCGTCCATTTCTTTCGATCCTGAACGGATATTTTATGGGAGTGCTATCAATATGAGAGTTTTTGTAAGCTGAATGTGTTGGTTTTTTTTATTTGTGTATATCGTTGCTTGTGATAAGAAACCTCTCAAATATTGACTAATTTCGCACTTTCTCGTGTAAAATATCCAATTTTAAATTATGATATTTTTTTTTAATTGGAAGTTTAACTAATTCTTCTAACAAAATTGGAATGTGTGATAGAACAATCAGTCTACTATTTTCAGCACAGTCTTGAAGTATGTGTTCAGCAGTTTGGGGCAACATGTGACTGAACCTGCCAATTAAAAATTGTGTATACGTGTGATTATGGATTCGATTGTGTCCTGTTCTGAGGCGTATAATAATATTTTGTTCCTATCTATTCTCCTATCTATTCTAGTAAGACGTCTCCTTTCCTCCGCTAGTCTTCGGGACACCCCTGGGCAAGGTGGAGCTCCCGTTTAGCCCCCCTATCAGGGTTATGTGAAGCCATTGGAGCAGGTGGTGGATGGTGTTGTGGGAGCAGCCGACAAGTAGTGCCGGTTATGGTCCCCACACCGCGATGGCAGGCAGAGGATCTCATGTATAGGGACAAGGGCTGCGATCTCCGATTAGTACAGTCACTGCCAAGAAGGAAAGGAATGGCAAACTACCTTCTTAAATTGCCTGGAATAATCATGACAAACCACAACTTTATATTTACAGCTAACAACGTTAATGGGGACTGCACAGCCACCTCGTCCGGTAGGGAGCGTCATGTGCTACAGGTGACACCCGATCGTCATCATGCTACTGTATGCAAGATCAAAAATAAAGAGACACTAGCAATAGGAACTTGGAACATTAGATCAGCATTCCAGGTTGGTAAATTAGAAAACGTCAGTCAAGAAATGAAGAGAATGAAATTGAACATCTTGGGTCTATGTGAAATGAGATGGAAAAGAGCAGGATTATTACAACGCGACAGTGGAAATGTAATTTACTCTGGGGGAACCACACACGAAAGAGGAGAAGGCATCATGTTAGATAGAGAAAAAAGCAAAACAGTGAAAGGATTTTGGCCAGTATCAGACAGAATCCTGCTAGTAAAATTGAGAGGTAGACCAATGGATATCAACATAATTCAAGTTTATGCACCAACAAGTAATAGCGAAGAAGAAGACATTGACACTTTTTATGAATAGCTAGAGGCGACCATGGAACAGTGTAAACCCCATGAAATAACTATTATATTAGGGGATTTCAATGCAAAGGTAGGAACAGCAAAAGTGCAAAATGTGACTGGGGGGCATGACCTTGGAGAGACGATGATAGAAGGGATAGATTGATAGATTGGGCAAAGGCACATGAAATGATTATAGGCAACACCTGGTTCAAACAACACCCTAGGCGACTATGGACATGGCAAAGACACATGAAATGATTATAGGTAACACCTGGTTCAAACAATACCCTAGGCGACTATGGACATGGCAAAGCCCAGACATAAAAATTGCACAATCAAATTGATTTTATACTGGTACAGAGAAGATTCAGGAATGGGCTAAAATCTGTTAAAACAAGGCCAGGAGCAGATTGCAATAGTGACCATGTACCAGTAGTTGGAAAGATAAGAATACAACTGCGGAAGGCACAGAAATCACCAAGAAATATAAAATTTGAACTAGATTTGCTAAGAGTAGATAAACAGATGAGTGATAAGTACAGCACGATAGTACAAAATAGATATAGATTGAGAAAATACAGGACATCCAGGAACAGTGGGAAACGCTCAAACAATCAATTTGAGTCGTACTGACAGTAAGAATTGCCAGGGCATACTCGATTGGTGCGAGGACTAATCCCTGGAACAGAAGAGTAAGTAGCCTCTGCTCGATGTTGGAAGATGCCATGACCTTCAAGGCGGCTAATCCTTTGCTGGATTTTGTTATCACATGGTCGACGTGGTCCCGAAAACACAGGCTGCGATCAAACTTAACTCCGAGGCTTGTCATCAACTTGTACCTGGTCACCTCATCAGCTCCCATTCGTACTACCGGTGTGGTCGTATTAACGATATGATTGTTAAGGGAGAACCATGAAACTGATGCTTTATTAGGATTAACCAAGGCACCTGAAACCCCACACCAGGAAGAAATGCGATCGAGTTCGTCTTGCATTGTGGAGGCGATTCCCCGTCTGTCTCTTCCCTGTCGATATACCAGAATATCATCAGCAAAAGTCATAGTTCTTCCCCTCCCATCAAGTTGTTGGGCCGTGATCGTTATTGTGTACATGTTAAATAGAACTGGTGACAATGGTGAGCCTTTTGGCAGCCCTGGACAAATGGATGTTGGCTCGGAAGATCAACTTCCACATATAAGTATCACCTTCCTCTGAAACAGTGCCGCAGAGATCCATCTAATGAGGAAGGGGTGTACCACCAGTTTGAGGAGCATATGCATGAGGTATTCAAATGGTACCCTGTTGTATGCATCCTCCAGATCTATAGCAGCAGCACATGTCTCCTCTCGTCTGTGGAAGCCTTCGAAGACGTCATAGGCAAGGACTGCCGCATTGAGCCATGCCTCTTTGTTATATCTATAACCTCCGAGTGTGGGTGGGAATGCGCGTTTCCGTTCAAGGTGACAGGTGAGGACACGGGCAACTATTTTCTCCAGGAGCTTGCCCGCAGTGTTGTGCATTGTGATGATTCTGTAGGCACTGATCTGAGAATGGTCCTTGTTTGGCTTCGGTAGCAGTAGTAAGTAGCTGTGTAGCCACTCCTTAATCTGGCCACTCCGAATGTTGGCATTAAACTCATCGGCCAGTTTTGTCAAGTCGCCGTCAGCTAAATCGCCTATGTCATCGTACCGAACACCATCTGGACCAGGAGCAGTGTTGTGTGACCTTTTAAGTGTTGTCCGAATGGTATCGGTTGTGATCATAGGCGGATCTAGCCTTAAAATTTTGGGGGGGGGCACTGCTATAGGCCTACTGTTTTGTTTCAGGTTTGCATAGACATCTTCGCGCTATCAGCAATAAGGGTGTGAGTCACTTGTGTATAATCGTCATTAGACCTTTGACGCAATTTGACTTTTCTAATAATAACGGGAATAAGTATACAGCATAAAATAGCCATTTTATAAAAATTAAAACGGCACAAAAAAAAAAAAAATCTGTACTCACCAATTACATCAGTTTAATTCGTCTAGGCTTTTCTGCAAATTTCTGCATAACTTCTTCACTCGTGATGGTGTTTTTAAGCAATGTTTTTTCTATGTGAAGCACCGCCAAATTACGAAGTCTATCTTGTGTCATTGATGACCTCAGCCAAGTCTTAATCCTGCTCATCGCAGAAAAACTTCTTTCACATGCTGATGAGCTTATTGGTATGGTTATAGCAGCCCTTAGAATTTTATGAAAATGTGGGTAAGTGTTCTTGTTTACTACCTCTTTTAAGTGGCTAAAGCTGAATTGTGAAACTTCCCCTTCTTTGCTCCTAATTAATGTTTTGACAATTGATATTTCTGCTTTCAGGATAGTAACATTCAGTCCTAAACACTCAGCATATTTCTTTACAAATGGAGTTGCCTTTTCATAATCCAAACAAAACAGCCCATCAACAGCACATGCGAGTTGTAAGGATTCTTCACTAAATCTTTCCTTTAACCTTGCTGCAAAGACATCAATAACTTCAAAATATACTTTCATCTTCCAGTATTCTTTATTGCTCACACTTTCAGGGCCATCTAGGGGTTTTCCAACAGTTGAGAGAACAAAACTGTCTTTTAGCATCACACTTTCTTCATGTTTTCTTTTCTTACATACAGTAGGACTTTCTAAGCATATGCCGTGTTTCAGTGAAAATTCTTCAATATTCTTCCAAATCTTAGAAAATTCATCATCAGTTCTCTTGTCTACTATTGTCCGCATAGTATTTGTTATCAGTTCTGCAGCCTGTCCTAAAGTGACATTTGCATTCTGCATACATAGACTTAATACGTGGGTATAAGACAGGATTTCATGAAAAACAAACAGGTTGACAATGAAATTAAATGTTGATATTGATTTCAAAATTCCAATGGCTTCTATGGAGTCTTTGTCTTCATTTCTGTCAATTTCAAATTTTAAAGCTGCCACTACATTATCATAGTGTTTAATCAACAGATTACAATTCTGGTACCTGCATGTCCACCTAGTTGTACTTAATGAAATTATTTCAAAAGGCTTTGTCTGTAACAATCCTGACACCGTTCTTAAAGCATCATGATTTGACGGTTTTGAAAAATGTACATACAATGATTCCAAAGCATTGAATAAAAGTCTTGAAGATTCTATGTTTTTACAAATGTCTGTTACAATAAGTGCAACCTTATGTGCATAACAGTGGAAGTAAACAGCTTCAGGATAAAACTCTCTAATTTTAGCTTGCAGCCCTCCAACATCACCAGACATTACTGCGGCACCATCATAAGTTTGCGCTATTACTGATAATCCTTCAATACTAAACTTCCGAAGAACAGTCATTATCAAATCAGCTAAATCTATTGCTGTTCGTTTGCTTGAGCAATCATAGAAACCAAGGAATCTTTCATGTGGAGTGAGTTCATCGTCAACATACCGAACGCAGAGAGACAATTGTTGCTGTTTCTGACATCTTGCCTCATCAGCCATAATTGCAAAAAACTCGCATCTTTTAACCTCTTTAACTATTTTCTCAAAAAGAAGAGCTGAAGTTATGTCAATCACTTCATTCACAATAGTTTTGCTACAAAATGAAATGTTTTTTGTAAAATTTTGTTTAAATGTACTATCATACTTAGCAAACACCTCGCAGAACTCTAAGAAATTACCCCTACTATTAGATTCTTTCTTTTCATCATGTCCTCTGAACGCAATGCCCTGTCTTCCAAGAAGTATAATAACATCAACAACTTTCGCCATGTACTCTTTGTTTTTTTCCACTTCGGTCTTATGTGATTTTGAAATCATTGACATGACACTTCCTTTTTCATTACTATATTTATGCATTGCATATTTTTCCATGCATAACAAATGACTTTTACTTTTTCCATGTTTATCAAGTTTTTCTTTTAATTTTTTCCAGTTTCTAAAACCAGATTTAGTAAATGTTTCTTCACATGCAAAAGATTTGTCAAATACACGACAAACGTAACAAAATGCTGCATCTTTTCGTTTACTATATTCTAGCCAGTGATATTGTTCAAAATAAGCTTTAGAAAAAGAACGGTTGACTTTACCACACAGTGAAGGCGGGTAAGATCTTAAGACTGGCCTTACTGGTCCAGAATTTAAATCGCCCAAGTCCATCTCACACTGACTATTAATATCCATACTGGGTCCTGCCACTGGTCCATAATTTAAATTGCCCAAGTCCGTCTCACACTGATTATTAATATCACTATTGAGTGGACCAGCTTCACTTTTTATAAATGTAATTGTACGAGTATTAGGCAGACTAGCGTTGGAAACGAGATCACTTTCAGAAACTGGCTCACTGTTAACTGTATTAGTAGTTGTTGATGTAATAGTAATTTTTTTATCCTTCGTTTCACTAGGACTAATATCGACCCTAGATGTAGGTGTAAAATCAGGAAGCATAAAAGCAGATCGAGTTTCAGTTTCGTGTGATTTTGAAACTTTTTGAAAGAAATTTGTAATTCGTTTCATTTTAAAAATATATTAAAAACCTTTAGACATTAATAACAACTAAAATAAAACAGGTAGTCCGCAACTAAATGAAGTCCTTTTTACAGCATATATAACAAATATATGTACACCGGCAAACAACTCATTAAACATATCTACTCCCTTGTCCCTTGTGCTGTCATAAAATCAAATCAGCACGGCAATTTTGGCACCGCCAGAGCGATAAATAATTAACATTTTTTTCACAGAAGAACAATCGTACACAAAAAATATCGTATTTTTTTAGTTGTTTTTCCGTGGACATGATTTCAATATCAAAAGATTGAATAAATAGACCTATATATTTGTGAATTTTTTTTTTATATTACCTCTTTTCTTCTTTAAAAATAATAATAATAAGTAAACAAACGTTGCTCTCACTTTATTAATGAATGTACTAAGAAGTACGTTTGGGGGGGGGGGGCAATGCCCCCCCCATGACCCCCCCTAGATCCGCCCATGGTTGTGATTGTGAGATCTTCTTCCAGCACTACATCCTTACACAATTTTGACAGCGATCCCCGTATCCTCATCCTTACAGCCTCATTTCTTTAGTCTGTCTGCTCAATGTAGCGGGCAAGCAGGGCCTTCCCTTTTCTCTCATCAGATCCGTGCCATATCTGGCCTGTGCTCTGAAAGTCTGGTATGCCTCTGTGTCGTGTTGTGCCATTCATGCTTTGATGAAGGCGCCAAAATGTGACTAGCGATTTTTCTGAGTACACTTTTCTACAAAAGTCATCCCATTTGGCATCCCTAGCCTGCTTAGCACATAGTTTAAAATGCTTCATTTGTTTGCCGACCTCTTCTTTCAGACGGTTCAAGAGCTCAGGTTGTGTTCTTCCATTCTTTCTGGCTTTTTGCCATGTCTTGGCCGTTTGTCTCTTGCTCCACCAAGCTTCCTCGACTTCTACGTTCCACGAGGGTGGCTGCGTCCATCTCTCCTGCCTCCTACGAGGGGCGCTCTGTTTGCTATGTCTGATTTTGCTAATGACGTCCTAGTCTGTTTTCTTATAGTGGAATGTGTGGAGTTTTCTTTTCTGGCTTCTATTTCTGCTTTTCTCAGTTAGGAGGACACATGGATAATGATCACTTCCGTGGAACCCCAGTGCACTCCACCTGTAAACTGGTGCGAAAGTGGAAGACACCAGTGCCAGGTCTATGACACTGTCAGAGTCCCCTGTTCGAGTGGCCATTCTTGTTGCCCTTCCATCATTCAAGCACACTAAATCGACTGACACTAGTGCGTTCTCTAGGTCTTCTCCCTGCTTGTTGGTTATGACGTTACCCCACTGGTTTCCTCTAGCATTAAAGTCTCCGCAGAAAATGACGTTCTCTTCATAGAACTCGAAGAGATTCTGCCATTGTTGTGTGTCCACCTTCCCATTACAGGCATACACATTAACGAAATGAACTGGGGTCTGCACCCTAACCGCATGTACCTGCAATTCTGCATTGTCCCACGCAGACATATCAACCTCAGCTGCTACCATATTGTTGCGCACAAGGATGACCTGCCCAAGGTGTTGCCTATTGTAGAAAATGAAATCCAGTAAGTTACATAGAGTTTTATTCTAACTGAAAACAACATCGCACAGGCATAGTTGCTCAGGACGTGATGATCCCATTGTTTTAAAATTATGTTAATAAGCCTAACATGAGAGAACATAATGTCTAACTTCTGTCTCACAATTCTTTTTTTTTTTTATGTCTTCATACTAGATGGACAGAAGGTCTGCAGACTCATAAGCATAAACAAAACTACATTAATGACATTCAGTACAAAACGTTCAGTTTGCTTCTTAAATAGCCAGGCAGCTGTACCTGGATGTTCCTCTGAGATTCAATTCCTTCCATTTCTATTAGAAGTTGTTTATTTTTTCCTTTTCTTTAACTCTAAAAATAACACCTGCTGTACATCCCTTCCTTGTTCTTCCCGCTGCACATGCTGCTTCTGTTTCATTTCTTTTTCCTTCATTTTATTCGAACACTGATCTTTAACTTTATAAAGTTCTTTCTCATACCCCACCCCCTTTTCCCACCCTCTTTCGCGCCGATTCACACACACACACACAAACACACACCTCTTTACTAGGAAGTTCACCCCAACATCCAAATCGATACAGAA
Organism: Megaustenia siamemsis; assembly: GCA_032433765.1. Taxonomy (NCBI): domain Eukaryota; kingdom Metazoa; phylum Mollusca; class Gastropoda; order Stylommatophora; family Ariophantidae; genus Megaustenia; species Megaustenia siamemsis. The sequence continues at coordinate 44,898,225 of JAVIAB010000160.1, read as the reverse complement.
ACACATGCAGGAGAAAACTGTGAAAATATGGGCCAGATGTTAGACAAAACGGTGTTGCTTGTTCTTGTCTTCACTTGTAACCACACTTGGAAAACATCAAAAGCGAATTTGAATCACTAATTGAGACTAATTGTACTCATGTGCTTCACACATGCACGCAGACTAAATCATGTTGGGCAGCCAAGTAATTTTAGAATATATGCCAAACGGAAGGCAAAAAGTTAATAAACAGCTGTGTAGCTATGATATAATCATCATCATCATGTACCATACCGGTTGGCGTAGGCGATCATGTCCTTCCACAATCTTCTATCTACAGTGCATCGTATCAGTTCTGTTGTTGACTGTTTTCCATGCTATGACACCAAGCTATCCAGTATTTTCTCTCATTGTCGTCCGCGATCTCTTTTTCCTTTTATTTTGCCAGTTGTAACCAAATATTCCAACTTTCCTCTTCTCATGATGTGCTCCAAAAAATGTTGATTGCTTCTTTATGATGTTTTAGGCGCTCCCCTTTTTGTGTATGCTAGAATAAACACATATAATATAATGAAAAGATATCTAACAAGACATGTAAGCTTTCGTTTTGTCCGTAACATAACGCTCTGTGTGTACATCATTCTGTGTAGCTGCCGCTTGATCAGATACTACCGAGTTTCCACTCTCGATCATGGTCTGCCGTATTTTCTAGTCTTTTTTTTTAGTTAAGCCCAGAGAGAAAGATCTCGCCGATGCTCCTTTCGGCCTACAGTTCCTGACCCATTACATTATCGAATCTATTACCTGCTTTTAATTTACTGATAACTCTGTAGAGAGGAATTATCACAGTTTTAGATATTTTGGAGCCTGTTTGATTTCCTTCATGCCAAAGCTGTGAAATTAGCATCCGTTTTGTCTTTGTATCCATCTTCTGCCTGCAGCATTATACGTCGTCTGCTCTATTATCAAGAGACTTTAAGCTGATATCTATATATATACATTTGGTAGTGTATGCTGACTTACTGGAGTGAGGTAAAGAATGCATATTTAATTTGAATTTAGTTCAACAGTACCATCTGTGGATGTGGTGCAAAATTGTGTAATGACATACATTTTAGACTATTACAATTAAACTTACTGAATTATTAGCGGGTCATCATCATTGCACTCCGAACATGTCCATAGGTGCTCAGATCCCCTCCTCAGCTAGTCTCGAAGTGTCCAGCGACTGACGACTCCAGTTCTGTGTTGGTTGATTAGTCTTCTTATACGCCCACTAAGTTTCTCGTTTCTGGTTGTGCCCATCTTAACTACCATCTCTTTCATTCGAAGGAGTAACATGGACTCATGGTTGTCGAAGTCCTGTGTCCTTCCCACTTTCCGGAGGGCATTGATGATGTCCGCCCGATCTATTGGTTAACTGTCCTCATCAATAGCGCAGCTAGCGACAACGACCCGGTACTCAAAAATGTCATGCTGAAGTCGGATGTGTTGGGCCGAAAGGCGCAAATATCACATTTATACTGTAAACCACAACCCAACGCAGACACGCCTACTTAACGTCCTTTTAAGAGCTGATGATGACGAGGTACACTCCTTAAGTCATCGGGTGAAAGCAAGCAAGCAAGCGCAGCTAGCCAACCTATCCACTTTTTCATTTCCTCGTTCTCCCGCATGTCCTAGGACGTAGACAAAGGTAACCTTACGTATTTTGGACTTCTGCAATGACTCTACCCTTTGCATACTTCAGAACCCGCCTCCACTTTTCTCATCATGCTCATAGAATCACTCAGTATACAGGCGTGGGTGTCATCTTGTGACTCTGACCAGATGAATGCCTTGGTCGCTACCATTATCTCCATCGTCATGCTGCTCGTGGTCATAACGTATGCACCACTGTCTTCCTTGACTTTTCTGACTGCCGAGAGTGCTGTAAATGCCCATGCACTCCTTTAGTGTCGTATTACAGATCCGTCTGTATAGATGACTGCATCTTTCTCATCGGTGTTATCCCAGATGAGACCGTTGACTTCCGCATTGACCACGACTAAGTCTGTTCCCTACATTTCCTGTCGAGTGTAACAATACATGAGAATGTCCCCATGAATGACGTAGGCACCGGTATCCACTTTTCGCCAACGTTGATATTGGTAAGCCCACATACCTGTTTGATGACATCTTTTGCTCGGCCCACCCATGATTTGCCTCTTTTTAGCCTAACACCCTTCCCTGTGTTGAGCTCATGATGCAATGGATGCTCTTATCTGCACTTATCTTCCCTTATACTCGTGCCCTCCAGATCTTGATTCTGTCATTCATGGTTGGAAAAGTCAAGAAGATACCTCGTTCGTTCGTTCGCTTTCGTCAGCTTTGACCTCTGACGAAGTCCCACCCACTCAATTTTGTGGGACTGAATTTTGCGTGTAAAGTCTGTTTTATCCCATTACAGGATGCCCCTCGCCATGCAGGCAGATTTACTCCGACTTCAGAGGTACTAATTTTTAGGGAATTAGTAAAACCCAGGTGTCCTCGCCAGGGTACGAACCCCGGCTGTTGCCGTGGTAAGCCAACCACCTATCGATTGCGCTAACCGGACACCCAAGATACCTCATTAGTACACAGGGAGTGTCTCTCGTACACCCCAAGACAATGCGCATAGCTTCATTCGGTATTTTCTCCAGCTTGTCAATTTGCGTCATACTGACAGTAAGAACTGCTAGGGCACACCCGATTAGTGCCAGGACTGGTCCCTGGAACAGAAGGGTAAATAGCCTCTGCTCGATGTTGGCAACTGCTATAACCTTCAAGGCAGTTTTTTTGGTTTTAAATTAAACTTATTAGATGAGTGTTTGAAGGTGAAGGTTCCTCCTGGTTGTTATCTTTTGCGGCTCTGCCAGGTAGCCATTACTTTTTTTTTTACATGAACTGCTGGGCCGACCATGCAGTTTTAGACTGGGGTTAAATCCACATTCACTTGTATCATCCAGCCAGCGTCAAGGCGCATGACAGCAACAGAGCTGAAAGTTACCAGCGACTCAAAGCTGATGCCTTTCACAAAGATCGGTGAAACAGAACCATCCAAACCCCACTCTTCACCTCTTCGCTGTGCCTCTTGTAACAGACTAACCAGTCTTATCTGGCCAGGCCAATAGGAATCGAAAGGAGAGGCAACCCGATACTCAAGCAGTGCTGAAGTTGAAGGCGTGGGTGGAAAGGCGCAAATAAACCACAACACATCTCCGCCCACTTAACGTCCGTTTATTGGCGGGTGACGTAGAGGACTATCCATTTCTTTAGTAGCCTTCCAGTGAACGCCAGAGAGAAAGAGTAAAATACTTGAGAAATCAGACTGGGTCTCATAATTTTTGATTGAAATGATACGGCACCCATTTGTAACATTCAACCTCGTTTTGTAACATACAACATCCAGTATAACCTGACTACGTACATGTAGTTGAGTGAGACATGTCAAGTTAGAATAGTCATTATATTAGCAAAATATGCGTTTTTGTTATTGTTGATGCTTTGCTAACTTTGCATCGGAGTTGTTGACGTCATGCCACGAGTTGATGCGGGCAGGGTGCCCTTTGACTCATTGATGTGGCGAGTCGTAATGGCTTTCTTGACATTCCCGGTTCTTACTGGAGAAGTTTTGAGTTCGTCTATCCCAGGCTATGATGAAACTATTAGTCCAGCCCAGAGGTACTGCAATACTGGGTTTTCTATATCCTAACAGGGAACACGGCGATCCTAGCTACTGTTCGCCCGCCTGTTTTGACGCAGACTGTTACCAGGTGAGACCACGAGGAGGTAGAACTGCTAGGGCTTGGTCAGTCCATGGTGCGCTTACCCTGCTATTACGACCGCAGGTTGCAGACGCTTCTGCTCCCCCGCTTGCCATGGAGATAACCCAACCTGCGTGATTGAGACATTTTGTCTTGGAGATTAGAACGAATTGGCGTGGTGTAGACCATATTTTCCACAAATGTAACCGTAAGTAAAGCAAGCAAAGGTTTCCTCCACAATCGTCTAGGCTTTGTAGAAAAGATGGTATTAATAACCATATGTTTTCATACCCACGACACATTTTGGGGTAATGTGGTCGACATCATGCCAGGCCGCCTTTATTTCCTTTGAAATATCTCTAGTAGTCATAGTTGGAGTCCGCGTGAACTCCGGAACTTTGTCGATCTGAAAAGTAATCCGCCGCTTATGGGAACTGGACGGGGCTTCTTGTCAGGAAGCTAGCACAACTCAGCCATCTTCTCTCATTTGCCTTTCAACTTTCTAGTGGGAATATAGTTTGCGGTCTTCTGCTCCCCGGTTTGCTTTTCCTGCTGTTATGTTTCATAGTGTTTCTAATATTTCATCAAACCATTTTTCTCGTGGTCGGCCCTTCGGTCTGGTCTTCTCGTAGCATTTGTTGAAGGCTCGTATTCTGGTCTTTCTGTCTTATCACGTGGCCAAGCCATTTTTATCTGCTGTTTCTTTTGTATTCAACTCAACCATCGAAGCTGTCAAAAGTCTTACATGTTCTCATAGTCATAGAACATGTGAGCTCGAACAGCACATCTCCTAGATACCTATGATTTTTAGGAGCTTTTTTCCGTTAACGTAGTATCGTTCGGTTTTTTTAATATGAATTTTTAATTCGAATCTTAATACTATACAAAACAGAAGTCATAATAAGGGTCAGACTTAGGGAACGCTGCGATGGATAATAACAGACTGTGCCCATTGATGGAGCTTTCTTGTTGTCTAATAAGAAACCGAATTGCTTGAAAGACGCAGGCTTGTCATGGGCCTGTGGTTAAAATAAGGAGAAGAAATTATAATCAGTTGTCATCATCGTCATGTTTCTATCTAAATCATTCCTCAAATATATTTTCTCCCTGCCCCTCGCCACCTTTTGCTCTAAAGGTTCCCTGACTCTGGATTTGAACCGCTTTCCCCGGGGAGCGAAATCATCCAAGAAGTGCTCTCTGGCCATGATGAAGACGGACGGCTCCGTGCCTCTGATGTCCTTGTTCAAGCAGAAACGTGTCAAAGGATGGTGGCCGTTCCAAGTGAAGAACGAAGTCAACCAGCAGCTGGAACTTGCGGTAATTTGTCACAGTTGTCGCTCTTATTTCGTTCACACTCGCAAAGTTTTCCCACAAACGGAGTAAAGAGCAAAGGTTCATATTCCATTGACAGACAGTGAATCCCATGCTAACATGTGTCCATACAGTTACTTAACGTGTAGCAAAATTGTACAAAATACAGGTGAATTAGGACTGGCATCGTTATATTAACGGGGGTGTCCGGTTAGCGCAATCGATAGGCGGTTGGCTTACCACGGCAACAGCCGGGGTTCGTACCCTGGCGAGGACACCTGGGTTTTACTAATTCCCTAAAAAATTAGTACCTCTGAAGTCGGAGTAAATCTGCCTGCATGGCGAGGGGCATCCTGTAATGGGATAAAACAGATTTTACACGCAAAATTCAGTCCCACAAAATTGAGTGGGTGGGACTTCGTCAGAGGTCAAAGCTGACGAAAGCGAACGAACGAACGTTATATTAACAAAATGCTTGTTGAGTTAAAATCATCAAGGGTTAAGGTGCCAGATATCAGTTATAGAGTTTGCATTATTTTTTTCCGCCAGCTCCTACCTCTGACGAAGTCCCTAGAGACAAGGAACTGAATTTTGCGTGTTAATCCATTTTTCCCTGGCAGCCGTGTGCACAGGGGTCCCTCGCCGCACAAGCAGATAACTCCAACTTCGGAGGTACTCATATTTTTTCCGTCGATGGGTAATTAACGTTTCAAGCTGGGTCTCGCTGCTGAGACCAGGGGTGGTTGCCGCAGAGAGAAATGATAAATAAAAATCCCAACCGGTACAGCCGGGATTTGAACCCACAACCTCTCTGTCTCTAGGTCGGCATCTGGCCTCCAGACCAACCAGTCCCCCGAGTTTACATTTAACATCATCACAATGAACATACATTTTCTTTAGTAGAAACGGGGACCTAGACGCTCAAGGGCTGAGAGTGATTAGCGATTCAGTGGCTGCTTGCTTCAGTCAACGACTCAAGGTTACTGCTTCCTTCAGTCAGCAATTCAAAGTGACTGCGTGCTTCAGTCAGCGACTCAAAGTGACTGCTTGCTTCAGTCAGCAATAAAAAGTGACTGCTTGCTTCCGTCAGCAATTCAAAGTGACTGCTTGCTTCAGTCAGCGACTCAAAGTGACTGTTCGCTTCAGTCAGCGATTCAAAGTCACTGCTTGCTTCAGTCAGCGATTCAAAGTCACTGCTTGCTTCAGTCAGCGACTCAAAGTGACTGCTTGCTTCAGTCAGCGACTCAAAGTGACTGCTTGCTTCAAGTTGTACTATCATCACTAGTTCTATGTTGTGTTGTACTATCATCACTAGCTCTATGTTGTGTTGTACTATCATCACTAGCTCTATGTTGTGTTGTACTAACATCACTATTTCTATATTGTGTTGTACTATCATCACTAGTTCTATGTTGTGTTGTACTATCATCACTAGCTCTATGTTGTGTTGTACTATCATCACTATTTTTATGTTGTGTTGTACTATCATCACTAGTTCTATGTTGTGTTGTACTATCATCACTAGCTCTATGTTGTGTTGTACTATCATCACTATTTTTATGTTGTGTTGTACTACCATCACTAGTTTTATGTTGTGTTGTACTATCATCACTAGTTCTATGTTGTGTTGTACTATCATCACTAGCTCTATATTGTGTTGTACTATCATCACTAACTCTATGTTGTGTTGTACTATCATCACTAGCTCTATGTTGTGTTGTACTATCATCACTAGCTCTATGTTGTGTTGTACTATCATCACTATTTCTATGTTGTGTTGTACTATCATCACTAGTTCTATGTTGTGTTGTACTATCATTATTAGCTCTATGTTGTGTTGTACTATCATCACCAGCTCTATGTTGTGTTGTACTATCATCACTATTTGTATGTTGTGTTGTACTACCATCACTAGTTCTATGTTGTTTTGCAATATCATCACTAGTTCTATGTTGTGTTGCACTACCATCACTAGCTATATGTTGTGTTGTACTACCATCACTAGTTCTATGTTGTGTTTCATTAAAACCATGGTCGCTTTATCACAGCGAAACCACTGAATCTCTTGCTCATTAAGACGTTGAAGTACCATAACAGTCCCGGCGTGGCATCAAAGTGCAACACAAGTCCGACAGAGACCCATCAACATTAGCCAGGCTCGAAACATTGGTCTCTTCATAATAAAGCTAACCACACTCACAGATTATACTAGACATTATCATCGCAGGTATGTAGTGCCAGTACCAAACATGCTGCCATGGGAAACGAGACGTTTAATGAAGCATTCGGGTTGATTACCAAGGACAACATGAGAAGAGAGGCTATATGAACAAGAACAAGTAACTTTGAAATTCAGGTAGAGAGAACATATACAATGGTTTGTTCACTTGGAAAGCATGTCATGTGATCCTGTACACAGAAAGAGAAGAGCAGTTACAAAGCTCGAGATACTCCGAGTGGTAAGAAGGAGTGACAACACCAAGGAAGCTATACATGAGCGGCGCCACGTGCAGGTGGTGGAGACTGTCTTATAAGCCAGCGCTAGAACGTTGAATCTTCGAGACACACTAAAAGCAGTTAAGATGAGATGAATACAAAAGGACACACTGTAGTACTGTTAGAGAAATGGTTACTGAAGTGACTATTCTCGGGTCATCGTTCATGACACAGAATGTCAATGTTTATGCCCGAATTACTCATGGAGATGTCAATGTTTATATCTCAGTCTTTTTTGGAGATGTCAATGTTTATATCTGAATTACTCATGGACATGTCAATGTTTATATCTCAATCTTTTATGGAGATGTCAATGTTTATATCTCAATCTTTATTGGAGATGTCAATGTGTATATCTCAATCTTTTATGGAGATATCAATGTTTATACCTTAATCTTTTATGGAGTTGTCAGTGTTTATACTCAAATCTTGTACGATATGTTAGTGTTTATACGGCGCTGGTGTGTCTACTGGAGGTGAGAAAACATATAATATAGAGTCATTGTGACCTGGTGCTTGTCATAAAAGACGACTAATGAGATTGGACTCCAGGAATGATGCTATGGACTTCGTGCATCTGTGTTAAAGCCATTTTCAGTGCGTTCGCTGGTGTATGGCGAGTGTAAAATAAATAAAATACACATAACAAACCACGATAGCATGCACATAGCATGATAGTATACACTTAGCACGATAATGTGCATACAGCACGATAGTATGCACATAGTACGAAAGTACACGATAGTGTGCATATAGCACGATTGTACACGATATTAAGCACAAAGTACGATAGTATACACATAGCACTTTAGTATGAACATAGCACGATAGTATGCATACAGCACGATAGTATGCACATAGTACGATAGTATGCACATAACACGCGTGTACAATAATTGTAACCATATTGCACGATAGTACATGATAACATGCACATAGCACGATAGTCACAATAGTATAAGTAAGTAGCTAAAGAGGGAGGGAGATTACCACAAGAGAACCATCCGCTCAGTTATGATGAGGCCAAATCCATCCTCAAAGGTCAGTTCCATGAAAAATGGAAACTAGAACACCCAAAGTATAATGAGAGTGACGGATACCACCAACTATCAAGGAGGGATCAAGTCATCATACTTCACCTACGCACTGGCCACAATAGAATGATAAATCACATGTTCACCAAATTCAAAATAGGTACAACCAGCCTATGCCACTGTACACTGGACAATATGACTACAAAACATGTTCTACATGATTGCCCCCAGTACACAGACCTGAGATGAGCAATGTGGTCCACGCCCACCTCCCTGGAAGAGAAACTATATGGGGCAATCGATTCGCTTAAACAGACATCTGCTTTCATGAGAGAGAGTCTGGAATCCTACTCTGATTGAGTCTTGATCGCAGAGAGAAAGAGAGAGTATAAGTAAGTAAAGTACCCCCGTCACGCCAAGTGGCGTATAGGGAATATGGTGTTAGTGACCATAAATTTTACAAACCTTCGGCACATGATTTTTGGGGTAATGTGGTCGGTATTACGCTCGTGCCGCTTTACTTTCCCATTAAAAAAAAAAAAATCCGATACCCATTTTAAGCCTGGGTGAATCCCGTCAGTTGGGATCGAACCCTACCTCTTGTCTTTTGTAGTCCAGTTCACTAACCACTGAGCTATCGCTGCTCCCACACAATAGAATGCTGCATGTTTTATTCACTGTTTTTCTGTGTGTGTGCATTAGTGACAAAATATAAAACATCTGCAATAAAATGTGCTTCTTAACGAAATTATTCTTCTTAGTTTGGGCGAACCATGTTTTTGATCACTTACTAGTTTGTGCAAACCTAGAATTCGTGTGTAGTATTGCAATTAATTTTCTTTGTATTCTCCTAGTGGCCAATTTCCTCCTATCTGGCCTGAAAATTACAAGAAAGACCGGTCGTTAGTCATCCAATTAATGGCGTTTCCTGGGTTACCAGTGGTCAGTAATTGACAAGGGGCGGTAGCAGGTGAAATGATGAACGGAAGTGTCTGATCCGAATGGGGTTCTGCCGATGGTAGAATACTTGTTATTGGTAGGCCATGATAGCCTTAAGCAAGGCAGGCGGAGTGCTTCAACTTTAGAACTTTACCACCGCGGTGTTCCTGGTTATTGTTCTTTATTACTTAAAAGTTAATTTCTAAATGGATCCCATATCCCATTAATTTCTCATTGGTGATCCACGATAAATGAGACCTCCATTCTTTCAGCAAACAAGCACAGAATCAATGTCTGATCGGCCACGTCGCTAAGACTTATGGGAAGACAATTTTCCTATGTCCAATAACCGAGTCTACGTTTCATTAACAACATCGTTTTTACCATAGCAGCTTGTTAAACCTCTGATCAACGGTTCTATACCAAGCCGGAGAAAAATAATTCCTCCATTTTGGAAACAACCGGAAAATAGCAAAGCAAGCCCTCGTGTGGGAAACAACAGGTAAGAGAAAAAGAAGAAGACCCAGGGAGACACTGAGAAGAACATTGATGAGAGAGGCAAGAGCAGCAGGATTCGGCTCCCTCAATGAGATAGAGCAGCTTGCACAGAACAGAGACAAATGGCGAGATTTGATAAAATATCTTTAAAAGAAAACTGCTAGAACAAAAATTCAGATATGAGAAGGAGGTCTACGCCCTATGAGCCGGCTACGGCTCGAAAGGTCAATAGATAGAATAACCGAGTACTGTTTTTTTTTTTTCTCTAGTTATCTGCGAGCGTGGATCGAGGGCTGTGGCGGCAGTTGATTTGGGAGTCACACGATACGTGATTTGTTTGCTGGTGTATGTTTGTGTCATTGGATGTGAGAATTTGCATTTATGCGTGTATGTGTGTGAGAAACTGTGTGTAGGAGAGATATTGCACGAGGACTATCGTTTGTGTTGCACCACGTGCTCAACACAGAGAAAGGTACCGGGCTAAAAAGAGGCAAATCATGGGTGGGCCGAGCAGAAGATGTCATCAAACAGGTCTGTGGGCTTACCAATATCAGCGTTGGTGAGGAGTGGATACCGGTGCCTACGTCATTCAAGGGGACTTTCTCATGTATTGTCACACTCGACAGGAAATGTAGGGAACAGAACCCGGTGGTGGTTAATGCTGAGGTCAACGGTCTCATCTGCGATAACACCGATGAGAAAGATGCAGTCATCTATACAGACGGATCTGTAAGACGACACCAAAGAAGTGCATGGGCATTTACAGCACGCTCGGCGGGCAGAATAGTCAAGGAAGACAGTGGTGCATACGCCATGACCACGAGTAGCATGACAATGGAGGTGATGGCAGTGACCAAGGCATTCAAATGGTTAGAGTCACAAGACTACATCCACGCATGTGTACTGAGTGATTCGATGAGCATGATAAGAAAAGTGGAGGCGGGCTATGTACGCATGCAATGGGTAGAGTCGTTGCAGAAATCCAAAATACGTAAGGTCACCTTTGTCTATGTCCCTGGACATGCGGGAGTACGTGGAAATGAGAGAGCGGACAGGTTGGCTAGCTGCGCTGTCGTTGAGGACGGGCAACCGATGGATCGGGCGGACATCATCAATGCCCTTCGAGATGTGGGAAGAGCACAGGATTTCGACAAACATAGATCCACGTCACTTCTTCGGATGATGGAAATGGGAGTTAAGATTGGCACAGCCAGAAATGAGAAACTTAGTGGCCGTGTAAGAAGACTTATCAACCAACATAGAACTGAAGTCGTCAGTCGCTGGGCACTGAGGGAATTGCTGAGGAGGGGATCTGAGCACCTATGGACATGTTCGGAGTGCAATGATGATGACCCGCAAATAACTCAATAACTCAATATCGTTTGTGATGACGTAGGTGTGTATGTGTGGGGGATGGAGATTGTGCATGTTTCTGGAGAATGATTTTATTTCGTTTTTTTGCTTTTCTTTCTGAAACTAAGTGTGATAGTATACATCTATAACTAGTGATGGAAAATGGAAAACTGAAATAAACAAAAGAATAGGAATGGCAAAAAGTAATTTTAATGCCGTGAAAAGTATACTAAAAACAAATAACACCAGGGCTAGAACTAAGAATAGCAAAATGTTACATCTTCTCAATATTCTTGTATAGTTCAGAAACATGGGCATTAAACAATAAAACAGAACAGAAAATTGCAGTCTTTGAAATGTGGATTTATATAAGAATAGGTAGAATTGGATGGAAAGAAAAGAAAACAAACGATAAAGTTTTAAAGCAACTAAAAATGAAAAGAGAACTACAAAACACAATTAGAACAAGACAAATGAAATTTTTGGGGCATGTTAAAAGACACAACAGCCTAATGAAAGTAATTTTGGAAGGGAAAATATAGGATTATAGAGGCAGAGGCAGACCAAGACTAACTTGAACGAGTAACATCAAAAGTTGGACAAGTCAACTTATGACAATCTGCACCATCATCGCAAGAGACAGAGAGGAATGGCGCTCCATTGGCAGCCAACCTTCAATGCGGAGACGGCACTCAATGAATGAATGAAGGAAGTGTAATAGAGGAGGGAGAATTATATATGAGCGTCAGAGAAAATGTATGCGCAAGAGATACTACATACGATGTGCTTGGGCGGGAGTGTGTGCATACGTGAATAGAAATCCTATGCCTATATGTTTATATATGTTATTTGTTTGTTTTCGTCCGTTGATTCTTCTTCGCCCTCTATACAACCATGAATCAACGTTAAAATTGGCAGTTTGCCTTTTGCCATTCTTTGCTGCTAGCTGTGACATCTATCCCATTCAGTCACAAAATTCTGACTTCAGTACGGCAATTCATGTATGGAATCATGTTTACTTCACATTAGCTTGGTCACATTTACCTGTATGGTTCCCAGCACATGCAGACAAAGTAGGATTTTAATTAGTTCTAGATCACTGATCCTGGAAAGATTTTGATTATTTCCAGATCACTGATCCTGGTAGGATTTTGGTTAGTTCTAGATCACTGATCCTGGTAAGATATAGATTAGTTCCCGATCACTGAACCTGGTAAGATTTAGATTAGTTTAGATCACTGAACCTGGTAAGATTTTGATTGGTTTAGATCACTGATCCTGGTAAGATTTAGATTAGTTTAGATCACTGATCCTGGTAAGATTTAGATTAGTTTAGATCACTGATCCTGGTAAGATTTAGATTAGTTTAGATCACTGATCCTGGTAAGATTTAGATTAGTTTAGATCACTGATCCTGGTAAGATTTAGATTAGTTTAGATCACTGATCCTGGTAAGATTTTGATTAGTTCTAGATCACTGGTCCTGGTAAGATTTTGATTAGTTCTAGATCACTGATCCTGGTAAGATTTTGATTAGTTCTAGATCACTGATCCTGGTAAGATTTTGATTAGTTCTAGATCACTGGTCCTGGTAAGATTTAGATTAGTTTAGATCACTGATCCTGGAAAGATTTTGATTAGTTTAGATCACTGATCCTGGTAAGATTTTTATTAGTTCTAGATCACTGATCCTGGTAAGATTTAGATTAGTTCCAGAGCACTGATCCTGGTAAGATTTTGATTAGTTTTGATCACTGATCCTGGTAAGATTTAGATTAGTTCAAGATCACTGATCCTGGTAAGATTTAGATTAGTTTAGATCACTGATCCTGGTAAGATTTTGATTAGTTCTAGATCACTGAACCTGGTAAGATTTAGATTAGTTCTAGATCACTGATCCTGGTAAGATTTTGATTAGTTCTAGATCACTGATGCTGGTAAGATTTTGATTAGTTCTAGATCACTGATCCTGGTAAGATTTTGATTAGTTCTAGATCACTGATCCTGGTAAGATTTAGATTAGTTCGCGATCACTGAACCTGGTAAGATTTAGATTAGTTTAGATCACTGAATCTGGTAAAATTTAGATTAGTTTAGATCACTGGTCCTGGTAAGATTTAGGTTAGTTTAGATCACTGGTCCTGGTAAAATTTAGATTAGTTTAGATCACTGAACCTGGTAAGATTTAGATTAGTTTAGATCACTGGTCCTGGTAAAATTTAGATTAGTTTAGATCACTGGTCCTGGTAAAATTTAGATTAGTTTAGATCACTGGTCCTGGTAAAATTTAGATTAGTTTAGATCACTGGTCCTGGTAAGATTTAGGTTAGTTTAGATCACTGGTCCTGGTAAGATTTAGGTTAGTTTAGATCACTGGTCCTGGTAAGATTTAGATTAGTTTAGATCACTGGTCCTGGTAAAATTTAGATTAGTTTAGATCACTGGTCCTGGTAAGATTTAGGTTAGTTTAGATCACTGATCCTGGTAAGATTTAGATTAGTTTAGATCACTGATCCTGGTAAGATTTAGATTAGTTCCCGATCACTGATCATGGTAAGATTTAGGTTAGTCTAGATCAGTGATCCTCACTCTAGCAGTCAGTTATGAAACTCTGACCACTTCAGCTGATGTGTGGCACGGCGTCTTGGACCATGGCGAAAGAGAAAGAGTGAGGGAGAGAGAGAGAGAGAGAAAGAAAGAAAAAAAGAGAGATAGAAAGGTAATGACGAATTTGAATGAGAGTGTGTGTGTGTGTGTGTGCGTGCGTGCGTGTGGGGGTGTGGGTGGGAGGGTGGGTGGTAGCGACAAAGACTGAAAAGAAATAGGAAGAGAATTAGTAAAATGTGTGTGAGAATGTGACTAAGATAGAAAGTGTATTTTGGTTTTTGCTGAGAAGAAGAAACGATGGAATTATTGTAAGATTAAGACAGAGCTACTAAGAAAGAATGAAATGAGCTAGGATAGAACGTGCTTATGGGTGTGTGTTTTCACCGTAAACCTGACACTAACCTTAACTCTCTTAAGGTCGTGTATTACTTATCAAAGCGTTCTTGTAGCGAGCACCAAACAGCGCCCCTCCGAAGCTCCACGGTAGGCGCACAGACCTGACATCCAGCAACTAGTTGTAGAAAGTAGCGACCGCGGCAGAGCGTGTGTTTTGTTGTGTTTGCTAGCTTGTCTTAGACGGGAGCTGACAATTCGTGGCTTCTGTTTACACTTGTACGCATTATTCTTTCTCTAAGTCTGTCTGTCGCGATGTCTCTCTTTCTGCATTCTAAACGTATTGTCTGCGTCCGTCTATTCGTTCGGCGGTCTATCTGTCCGTCTGTTCATTCGACTGGCTATCTGTCTGTCCGTTTCTTCGTTCGTCAGCCTCTCTCTCTCTCTCTCTCTCTCTCTCTCTCTCTATCCGTCTGTTCTTTTATTACTTCGTTCGCCCTTCTTTTTGTATTCTTCTGTTCATTTGATCGTCTGTTCATTCGACCGTTCGTCCATCCGTGTGTTCTCCTCTCCATCTGTTTGTTGGACCATCTATCTGTGTGTTCGTTCGACAGTCTGTCGGTCTGTCCATCTGTTTGTTCGTCCGTCCGTCTGTTCATTAGTCGATCTGTCTCTCTGTCCTTTTATTAATTTGTCCGTCCTTCTGTTTGTTTCTTCATATGTCTTTCTGTTCGTTTGTCCGCCCATCCACTCTGTCTGTATGTCCTTTAATTCGTCCGTACGTCTGTCCGTTTGTTCATTCGTCCGACCTTATGTCTCTCTCTCTTTCTGTTCATCCATATCTGTCGATCCGTCTGACCGTTCGTCCTTCTGTATGTCTGTCTGTCTGTCCGTCCGTTTCTCTCTATGTCTGTCTGTCCACCTGCTCGTTTTTCTGGTCTATCATCATATATAATAGTTGTGACATATCTGTCACTGAATAAAGAAAGTACCTTATAAGTGTGGTTGGAAGTGTGCACCCGCTATGTTATACGTCGTGTACATGTATAGGGTATTTTTCTCACCCTCACCACACACATCTGCGATAGAGAATAAAAACAAATCCTTCCCCCAACAAGAAATCAAACTCGCGTTCACCTTTTTTTTATATACGGGCAACTAAAGGCAAATTATTCACGAAAGCGACCAGACATATTTTTAAAAACAGAATATTATCGACGTTTTTTTTTAGAAACAGAAAGCACGTACAAAAATGTGATAATTAATTATTATTATTATTATTAGTTTGGTAAGAGTGAACATTATTTACAAAAAGAAACAGGTTAGAAAACATTAAGAAAAGCTGATACCACCAGTATAGCGACAGACGTCATTAAACCTACGAGGATAGGGGAAATCCGTAACCCAATGTGCCTGACGGGTCTTTGATTGATTGACAACAAACGTGGAAGTAACATCACACGATTATTAGTGATTATAGCTACCAGGAATATTTGTTATCTTACCGCGAGCTTTAATGGTTATATGTTACCTAATTACATTTAAAATATAACTATGCTGTTCTTCCCTTCTTTAATTATACCTATTATCCATATGCTTATTATTTCTTATATTTTATCATATTTGTTATATGACGATGTCCGATGGCGGCTACGTGTAGTTAGTTTGTCTAACTTGGTTCATGCTGACGTGTTTAGATGATTCCGGCGACAGTCTATTTGTGAAATAATGTGCTTCCCTTTCCCTCTGTAGTTGTGTTTACTTGTGGTGAGCGGATGCACTGTCAACTTTATCCATCTTTCAATGGAATATTATTTCTTCGTCTTATGTCGACATGTTTAACCTATCATCGATAGGCCAACGTGTTTTCGCGGTTCGACAGGCAAACGTCTATTTTGACAACAATGGCGCCTACCGGGAACGTCCATCCCGAATGTTTAAAGTCTGTGATGGTAGGCGGGCCGGAAGAATCAGAAATGATCAACGACTCAGAAAGAAAAAACAGCAAAGTGTGTGGTACACAAGAGACATATTCAGGGCTCGCAAAAGGAATATGGCTGACCACCGTGAAAGAGATTGGAGCCTCATCACGTACTACTCCAAAGAAACCCATGGAGAGACCAAGACTAACATGGACGAGTAACATCAAAAGATGGACAAGTCAGCCTATAACAGCCTGCACCATGAAAGCAAGAGACAGAGCGGTATGGCGCTCTATGGTATCAGCCTTCGATGCGGAGACGGCACTCAATTGTGAAGGTGATTATTTATCACAACTAGAAAAAAAAAACGAATAGAGCCCAGTGCCGTTGTGGTTAGTGCATTCGCATGCCGACGTAAAGATTCTTGGTTGAAATACCAGTTGAGACAAAAACAGCAGAACTACAGAATGTAATGAGTGAAGGTAATGGTAGGAATAGGCTTGCGGAACCGTAGCATATATGATGTAGTTATAATAAAATAAGTATCTAATATAACAACAATAAAATAAGTATCTAATATAACAACATTAAAATAAGTATCTGATATAACTACAATAAAATAAGTATCTGATATAGCTACAATAAAATAAGTATCTGATATAACTACAATAAAATAAGTATCTGATATAACAACAATAAAATAAGTATCTGATATAGCTACAATGAAATAAGTATCTGATATAGCTACAATGAAATAAGTATCTGATATAGCTACAATGAAATAAGTATCTGATATAACAACAATAAAATAAGTATCTGATATAACAACAATAAAATAAGTATCTGATATAACAACAATAAAATAAGTATCTGATATAACAACAATAAAATAAGTATCTGATGTAACTACAATAAAATAAGTATCTGATATAACAACAATAAAATAAGTATCTGATATAGCTACAATAAAATAAGTATCTGATATAACAACAATAAAATAAGTATTTGATATAGCTACAATAAAATAAGTATCTGATATAGCTACAATAAAATAAGTATCTGATATAACAACAATAAAATAAGTATCTGATATAGCTACAATAAAATAAGTATTTGATATAACAACAATAAAATAAGTTTCTGATATACAGTAAAGTCTCGATTATGCGGTACTCAATAATCCGGAATTCTCAATTTAACGGACTTTTTTTTTTTTTTAATTATTATAGGGAGAAAGCTTGAATCATGTTTTGTTCAGTTAAATTAAATGCCTTTATCCGGAAATTGAAAACGCTACAACACGGTTTGTGCGCTGCGCTTACTTCTACAGGCTCTATCATTACACAATATTGCGTTTACAATAGTGTATTTACAGTAATATACTTCAAATAGGAGCGAACATATTTTATTCAATCCAGACATTGTGTCTCCAAATATTCCAAGTAAAAGCGACAGACAGTCTATATCTTCACTTTTTCCCCCGACTAAATGTTTTTGTCGGGAAATCTTAGTCGTGCCAAAAACACTTATCTACATGATTTTACAAATTTGCTTAATTTTCTCATAGCCTGCTTTAGATCTAAAGTTGGTCATGAATTTGTCAAAAATATGGCGTTTGACAGTCTGACCGAACATTAGAAGCAGACGTATTGTTTGTGAAAATTGAAGAGCCCATAACTTTGATGATTATAAATCAAAGGTTGAGCAGCCGGCGTGCAGTGACATAGAGATGGTGAGAAGAAAGGGGGAGGGGTTCAAAAATTACCGACTGGAAATTCAAAAAGAGTAAGATACAGAGTTTGACGTTAGTTTGTCTCAGACATTTGTGCAAGCTGAAATTCGTTCCATCAGTATAAATTATACATGATATGCTATAAACGCATGTGTGCATATTTTTAACGGAATACATTTTTGTGTTAAATAATGGCCTCTGCGAGTGCAAACCACACCTCAATTTCCCGCAAAGGTAAACGCAAGCGAACTGTATTGACACTGAACCAGAAGATTGAAATCGCTAGTAGACTTGAAAAAGGCGTTAATCGCAACGTTTTGATGACTGAATTTGGCATAGCCTCTTCAACATTATATGACATACGAAATCAAAAAGATGAGTTGTTTAAGTTTGCGTCGGAGTCTGAAAGCAGCAACAATATACACCAGAGACGAAGTATGAAACGGCCAAAATTTGAAAAACTCGACGACGTCCTTTATGTGTGGTTTTTAGAAAGAAGAAGAAAAGGAATGCCAATATCAGGACCCATGTTGATAGAGAAAGCTAGTGAATGTCACACGAATTTAAATATTTCTGAGCATTGCAATTTTTCAATCATGTTTTTTCATAAATTTTGAGTTTGGTTTTCTTACTCTCGATTATCCAGAAAAATTCAATTATCCAGAATGGGTTCTTCCCCGAGCATTCCGGATAATCGAGACTTTACTGTAGTTACAATAAAATAAGTATCTGATATAACAACAATAAAATAAGTATCTGATATAACAACAATAAAATAAGTATCTGATATAGCTACAATAAAATAAGTATTTGATATAACAACAATAAAATAAGTATCTGATATAACAACAATAAAATAAGTATCTGATATAGCTACAATAAAATAAGTATCTGATATAACAACAATAAAATAAGTATCTGATATAACAACAATAAAATAAGTATCTGATATAACAACAATAAAATAAGTATCTGATATAACAACAATAAAATAAGTATCTGATATAGCTACAATAAAATAAGTATTTGATATAACAACAATAAAATAAGTATCTGATATAAAGTAAGTAAAGAGTAAAGAACCCCCGTCACGCCAAGTGGCGTATAGGGAAATATGGTGTTAGTGACCATATATTTTACAGACCTTCAGCACATGATTTTTGGGGTAATGTGGTCAGTATTACGCCCGTGCTGCTTTACTTTCCCAGAAAAAAATCCGGTACCCATTTAAGGCTGGGTGAACCCGGAAGCCGTCGGTTGGGATCGAACCCTACCCCTTGTCCGTGGTAGTCCAGTTCACTAACCACTGAGCTATCGCGGCTCCAAGTATCTGATATAGCTACAATAAAATAAGTATCTGATATAGTTACAATAAAATAAGTATTTGATATAACAACAATAAAATAAGTATCGGATATAACAACAATAAAATAAGTATCTGATATAACAACAATAAAATAAGTATCTGATATAGTTGCAATAAAATAAGTATCTGATATAACAACAATAAAATAAGTATCTGATATAACAACAATAAAATAAGTATCTGATATAACAACAACAAAATAAGTATCTGATATAACAACAATAAAACAAGTATCTGATATAACAACAATAAAACAAGTATCTGATATAACAACAATAAAACAAGTATCTGATATAACTACAATAAAATAAGTATCTGATATAGCTACAATAAACTAAGTATCTGATATAACTACAATAAAATAAGTATCTGATATAGCTACAATAAAATAAGTATCTGATATAACTACAATAAAATAAGTATCTGATATAACTACAATAAAATAAGTATCTGATATAGCTACAATAAAATAAGTATCTGATATAACTACAATAAAATAAGTATTTGATATAGCTACAATAAAATAAGTATCTGATATAACTACAATAAAATAAGTATTTGATATAGTTACAATAAAATAAGTATTTGATATAACTACAATAAAATAAGTATTTGATATAACTACAATAAAATAAGTATCTGATATAGCTACAATAAACTAAGTATCTGATATAACAACAATAAAATAAGTATTTGATATAACTACAATAAAATAAGTATCTGATATAACTACAATAAAATAAGTATCTGATATAGTTACAATAAAATAAGTATCTGATATAGTTACAATAAAATAAGTATTTGATATAACTACAATAAAATAAGTATCTGATATAACTACAATAAAATAAGTATCTGATATAGTTACAATAAAATAAGTATCTGATATAGCTACAATAAAATAAGTATCTGATATAGCTACAATAAACTAAGTATATGATATAGCTACAATAAAATAAGTATCTGATATAGCTACAATAAAATAAGTATCTGATATAGTTACAATAAAATAAGTATCTGATATAGCTACAATAAACTAAGTATCTGATATAACAACAATAAAATAAGTATTTGATATAGCTACAATAAAATAAGTATCTGATATAGTTACAATAAAATAAGTATCTGATATAACTACAATAAAATAAGTATCTGATATAGCTACAATAAAATAAGTATCTGATATAACTACAATAAAATAAGTATTTGATATAGCTACAATAAAATAAGTATCTGATATAACTACAATAAAATAAGTATCTGATATAGCTACAATAAAATAAGTATCTGATATAGCTACAATAAAATAAGTATCTGATATAGTTACAATAAAATAAGTATCTGATATAACTACAATAAAATAAGTATCTGATATAGCTACAATAAAATAAGTATCTGATATAACTACAATAAAATAAGTATTTGATATAGCTACAATAAAATAAGTATTTGATATAGCTACAATAAAATAAGTATTTGATATAACTACAATAAAATAAGTAAAAAAAAAACACTTGTCTTTAGCTATACATATAAGTTAATACTGTACAAATCAAGGTTTCGACATTAAGGGAACGATCTTTTTGAAAAATGATAATTTCTGTTGCTCATGTTTATTTATTTATTAGTTAACGTTGCGCTTCGCACTTTGATTATTATATTTGTCACATTATGCGTTTACATAAATTAGATCTTCACAGAATTGTAACCGGGTTAGCTGTCCTTTCCAGCACCAAATGCTTCTTAGCGTGAACCCTGGCCAGGTGGCTCTCGCGGGAGACAAATAATAATAAAAATGAATATCATCATAGAGGGAAACTTCCGAGGCGATAGATCAGCGAATCATTTCAGGGGAAGAGCTATGTTTACAGCACTCGGGAAAAATCACAAACAATCAACAACAGGAAAAACGTAGCAAAGAGTACGGGTTAGATCCTGCTTCGGACCATCTATTGTTCATTGTATTTTTTCTGTTGTTGATTATTACAGGATACTACAGGTACACACTTTATTCCCGAGTTATGATCGTAACCCTATGCTATAGTCATGAGTACATCTGCGTGAAAGACATCGTCAATGATAGCTATGTCTTTTTTAGATAACCTAGTTGGCCGTGTGCTCTAGCGTTTGGTTTCTCGTGGCAAGGCGCTGTGCCAAGGAGTACGGGTTCGATCCTGCTTCGGACCATATATTGTTCTTTGTTTGTTTTTTTCTGTTGATTATTTGTTATTTTTTCTGAGTGCTGTAAACATACCTCTTCCTCTGAATTGATTCACCTCTTATTGATCCCCTTTCTCAAATGCAGCCTGTAACTGCAACAAATTTATTTTCATGAACCTCCAGAAACACTTTGCACTATCTGGAAGAACTCCATCTTTCAAACCCCCAAAAAGACTTCATTTTTGTTATGTAGGGCCGTAAACAACACAGCATCGGGCCGAAACTGGTTCGCCTGCCGTGGTCTAAGGACCCATTGCACCAGTCCCTGGGGTCAGCCAAAGCTGAAAACTAATCATCTCCCACTAATGACCTTCAGCATTTGACCCAGGATAAGTTTGTTCTGTATCCTGTTACACGGAGCTCCCAAATTTCATTTGGCCTAACCGCCCCAGGTTGAAAAGCAGTGGTAACCAGAAACCACCCTAACGGCAGCAGACGGCGCTTGCTCATCGCCAGAAGGGAACAATTTAATCAAGCCACGGACACGAGCTTTCTAAACGCGCTCAAAGGACACCAGATTGGAATGACTTGGATTAAAACTGTAGGACGCAATATTTATTTAAAAACAAATCTCCCGTAGTATTTTTTGGTTTGTTCATTCTGTAATTACTCCATCGTTGAATGATGTGTGTGCTTTTGAGGGGGGGGGGCGCAACTTTCTTTGTATTCATGTTTTATTCAAAATTGTATAAATACAGCCGTTGATAATGAGATGTCATTGCTGTTATTGTCAGTTGCGTTTCTTTAAGGCGTGGACACGAGGCCGAACAGCACCTGGGTTGGAAGAGGTCATTGACACAAAGCTAATCATTTGCGTTAGGGCCAGCAACAAACAGCTGATCAAGATCCTACTCCGCCGTGACCCTTGGTAACAGACTAACCAGCCAGGCCAAGCGAGTTGTGATCATGGGGGAAACAAACCCAGGACCCAAAAATGGTCGTGCTGAAGTCGAATGTGTTGGGACGAAAAGTTCACACATCGCAGCTTTCTGTCAGCAAAAACCGAATTGAGTTATTTGCGAGTTATCATCATTGCCCTCCGAACATGTCCATAGGTGTTCAGATCCCCTCCTCAGCAAGCCTCGAAGTGTCCAGTGACTGACGACTCCAGTTCTGTGTTGGTTGATAAGTCTTCTTACACACCCATTAGGTTTCTCGTTTCCGGCTGTGTCCTTCCCACATCTCAGAGGGCATTGATGATGTCCACCCGATCCATTGGTCGAACATTCTCAACGACAGCGCGGCATAACACAACTACATCCAGTTAATGGCAATGTAAGGGTAGGCGACGGAAAAGGGTAGCCGTAGAGTAAACATAGCAGTCAGTGGTTTAATTAATAGCTTTATAATTCCCATCAAAAGTAAGTAAAGTACCCCCGTCACGCCAAGTGGCGTATAGGGAATATGGTGTTAGTGACCATGAAGTTTACAGAACTTCGGCACATGATTTTTGGGGTAATGTGGTCGGTATTACGCCCGTGCCGCTTTACTTTCCCAGAAAAAAACTCCGGTACCCATTAAAGGCTGGGTGAACCGGAAGCCGTCGGTTGGGATCGAACCCTACCTCTTGTCCTTTGTAGTCCAGTTCACTAAAATCTGAGCTATCGCGGCTCCCTGTAATTCCCATCATTACATAGTAATTTCCGTCATTAGATTATATTACCCATCATTGTATTATAATTCCTAGTATTTAATTACAGTTCAATTCATTACATTATAATTCTCAGTACATAGTATACCCATATTTATGCCAACACTACAATTATTCATACACGCCAAATTGACCATCTATGTGTTCTGTATTATCACATTCCGTCTGCATGATAATTGTCGTCCAAATCATTCTCACCTAGATCCGTTCACAATTGATGTCATATGTGATTCATTGATCAGTTCTATAACATCACACGCCATGTCTTCTTCCCCATTGTCATCAACACCATTTATTTATTATCATCATTCATCGCTACCATATCTGTGTTATCATCACTATCATATCTATATGTTAGTACGACCATTTCTCTGTTATCATTACTATAATATCTATATGTTAGTACGACCATTTCTCTGTTATCATCACTATCATATCTATATGTTATTACGACCATTTCTCTGTTACCATAACTATCATATCTATATGTTATCACGACCATTTCTCTGTTATCATCACTATCATATCTATATGTTATTATGACCGTTTCTCTGTTATCATCACTATCATATCTATGTGTTATTACGGACATTTCTCTGTTATCATCACTATCATATCTATATGTTATTACGATCATTTCTCTGTTATCATCACTATCATATCTATATGTTATTACGATCATTTCTCTGTTATCATCACTATCATATCTATATGTTATTACGACCATTTCTCTGTTATCATCACTATCATATCTATATGTTATTACGATCATTTCTTTGTTATCATCACTATCATATCTATATGTTATTACGATCATTTCTCTGTTATCATCACTATCATATCTATATGTTATTACGATCATTTCTCTGTTATCATCACTATCATATCTATATGTTATTACGATCATTTCTCTGTTATCATCACTATCATATCTATATGTTATTACGATCATTTCTCTGTTATCATCACTATCATATCTATATGTTATTACGATCATTTCTCTGTTATCATCACTATCATATCTATATGTTATTACGATCATTTCTCTGTTATCATCACTATCATATCTATATGTTATTACGACCATTTCTCTGTTATCATCACTATCATATCTATATGTTATTACGACCATTTCTCTGTTATCATCACTATCATATCTATATGTTATTATGACCGTTTCTCTGTTATCACTATCATATCTATATGTTATTATGACCATTTCTCTGTTATCATCACTATCATATCTATATGTTATTATGACCATTTCTCTGTTATCATTCAGTGCTACCATTTACAACAATCATCGTGACTATTTCTCATAATGGAAAAAGCAGAAAAAGAAAGACACAAAATGTATGCACAACAAATGTAACGAATTAACCAGGAAGAAAAGATGTCAGTTTCAGGATGTGTGAAATGAAAGGAAGGAAATATAGTAATGGGAGAAGAGAAGATAATAGAAAAATCAATGGACGGTAAATGTCAGTGAACTCTGTGACAATGAAGGACCAGAGCTAAACAACTCAAACAAAGACACATAACCACCAATAATGCAGACTGAGCTGGTGGAGGCAATTTAACACCTGAAAAAGAGGCATAACTCTAGGTCCCAATAAAGTAAGAGTCGAAGAGATAGACGCTTAAGGAGAGATGAGAGTACAGTTAGTAACAAAACTGCTCAATGAAATAGATAATAATGGGCACATATCAGAAAATCTGCTAACATCTATCGTAGTTATTGCAAAGAAGTCATGCGCCACTGATCGCGAAGACCGTTACACCATTAGTCTCTCTCATTACCATATTACCAACATATTACTAAGGATCATCATGAGGCGCGTTATCTGTGGAACATGTACACAACTAAGTCTCCATCATTCTCTGTCTATCGTAGATGCTCTAAGAGTTGCAATGCCAAGACTTGTCCGGCTCTAAGAGTTGCAATGCCAAGACTTGTCCATCTCTAAGAGTTGCAATGCCAAGACTTGTCCATCTCTAAGAGTTGCAATGCCAAGACTTGTCCGGCTCTAAGAGTTGCAATGCCAAGACTTGTCCATCTCTAAGAATTGCAATGCCAAGACTTGTCCGGCTCTAAGAGTTGCAATGCCAAGACTTGTCCATCTCTAAGAGTTGCAATGCCAAGACTTGTCCATCTCTAAGAGTTGCAATTCCAAGACTTGTCCATCTCTAAGAGTTGCAATGCCAAGACTTGTCCATCTCTAAGAGTTGCAATGCCAAGACTTGTCCATCTCTAAGAGTTGCAATTCCAAGACTTGTCCATCTCTAAGAGTTGCAATGCCAAGACTTGTCCATCTCTAAGAGTTGCAATTCCAAGACTTGTCCATCTCTAAGAGTTGCAATGCCAAGACTTGTCCATCTCTAAGAGTTGCAATGCCACGACTTGTCCATCTCTAAGAGTTGCAATGCCAAGACTTGTCCGGCTCTAAGAGTTTTAATGTCAAGACTTGTCCATCTCTAAGAGTTGCAATGCCAAGACTTGTCCGTCTGTAGTGTTGTCTTTCCACTTCTTCCTTTGCTACCTCTTCTCCTGTATTTTTTCAGCCCTCGATAGCAATTCTCCAAACTATGACCAATGTTAGTATTACAATATCACCGTTACCACCAACCGTTCATCACCATTAGCACCAACATGCTAACACTTATCATCACCACTGTTTCCAACACTAACAGGGAAAGGTTGAAGCAGAGCTACATCTCCTCACAGCTGAAGAAGCTGAAAAACAACCAGCTGGTCTTGGCCGATCTGAACCAGATCCCCTGGACAAGCCAAAGTAAGTTCGTTTTTTTCAGTTGTTTCCACAGCTTTTATCTCAGTTCCGGAGTCTGTCACGAGGGTTGTCACATCTAATGATAAAGGTCACATCTCTGGTACGATTAGAGTTGGAGAGAACAACTATCACATCTCTGGTACGATTAGAGTTGGAGAGAATAACTATCACATCTCTGGTACGATTAGAGTTGGAGAGAATAACTATCACATCTCTGGTACGATTAGAGTTGGAGAGAATAACTATCACATCTCTGGTACGATTAGAGTTGGAGAGAATAACTATCACATCTCTGGTACGATTAGAGTTGGAGAGAATAACTATCACATCTCTGGTACATTCGCCTTAATGGGAAAATGCTTACTGATATATATATATATATACACACACACACACACACCGATGCACATTAATAGCACACCACTTTACAGATCCATGAATAGCGTGTCAAATATAAGTGTGGGAATAGATTCCTCCTCCCTACTCCTCTCCTCCTCCCCCTCCCCCCTCTTCCCTTTTCGTGTTTGTCCTGATGTATGGAGCTAACTGAGAATAACTGGATTCAAGCCACGGGTTTTTTTGGACTACATGAACACAATGAAAGTTGAAAGAGAAGGACAAAACGGGGGCCTCGGTAGCCTAGTTGGGAAAACCACCCGACTAGACTACCGACGTTCGGACAACCCGTGTTCGATTCCCGCTGGGAGCAGTGTGAATTGTACTCGTGGTTGGAATAAAAAAAATACCCCCACGGTCGACACAGCCGTTGGCAGAAATGGGTACCAGGGTATATTATCCTGGGAAGGTGGGGAATGTCGCTTCGCATCTGAGTTCGATGCTTGAGGCTACACTATACAGAAATATCCGAACATTTCTGGATAGGCGGCCGAGCACATATGGGTGTATACTCGCGTGCTAAGACGCCGGTTCAAGTCTCGTACTTTACCTTTACCTTTAATGAAAGTTACACGTGCAACACGATTCCCAATAGCTATGAAACATGTATACACACTGTGGATGTATATTCGATATAAAATGACCGTTGAGACAAAACACCCAGTTCCTGTGGTTGAAATGCCACGACAATCTGAAATCGACCGCTACCCAGTCATTGGTATGTTGGAAACCGGAGTGAGCCCGCGCGCCCTTACCTGAAGAATGAATGACCACCACAGCACTATTGTACGTCTGAGTGAACGTACCGAACCACAGGCAGTAACAGTCATAGACTTCGGAGTGGCCAACCACGACTTACTACCTTACGCGAGATCGTCATGTTGTGCTGTGTCACCTAAGGGATCGTTCTCACCCGGCAAATCAGCGAGATCAATAGTGGGTAGACATGGGCAAGTCAAACAGCAAGAACAATAGTGGGTAGATGTCGACAAGTCAAACAGCAAGAACAATAGTGGGCAGACGTGAGAAAGTCAAACAGCAAGAACAATAGTGAGTAGATGTCGACAAGTCAAACAACAAGAACAATAGTGGGCAGACGTGAGAAAGTCAAACAGCAAGAACAATAGTGAGTAGACATGGACAAGTCAAACAGCAAGAACAATAGTGAGTAGACATGGGCAAGTCAAACAGCAAGAACAATAGTGGGTAGACATGGGCTAGTCAAACAACAAGAACAATAGTGGGTAGACATGGGCAAGTCAAACAGCAAGAACAATAGTGGGTAGATGTCGACAAGTCAAACAGCAAGAACAATAGTGGGCAGACGTGAGAAAGTCAAACAGCAAGAACAATAGTGAGTAGACATGGACAAGTCAAACAGCAAGAACAATAGTGGGTAGACATGGGCAAGTCAAACAGCAAGAACAATAGTGGGTAGATGTCGACAAGTCAAACAACAAGAACAATAGTGAGTAGATGTCGACAAGTCAAACAACAAGAACAATAGTGGGTAGATGTCGACAAGTCAAACAACAAGAACAATAGTGGGTAGACATGGGCAAGTCAAACAGCAAGAACAATAGTGAGTAGACATGGACAAGTCAAACAGCAAGAACAATAGTGGGTAGATGTCGACAAGTCAAACAACAAGAACAATAGTGGGCAGACGTGAGAAAGTCAAACAGCAAGAACAATAGTGAGTAGACATGGACAAGTCAAACAGCAAGAACAATAGTGAGTAGATGTCGACAAGTCAAACAGCAAGAACAATAGTGGGTAGACATGGACAAGTCAAACAGCAAGAACAATAGTGAGTAGATGTCGACAAGTCAAACAGCAAGAACAATAGTGGGTAGATGTCGACAAGTCAAACAGCAAGAACAATAGTGAGTAGATGTCGACAAGTCAAACAGCAAGAACAATAGTGAGTAGATGTCGACAAGTCAAACAGCAAGAACAATAGTGAGTAGATGTCGACAAGTCAAACAGCAAGAACAATAGTGAGTAGATGTCGACAAGTCAAACAGCAAGAACAATAGTGAGTAGATGTCGACAAGTCAAACAGCAAGAACAATAGTGGGTAGACATGGGCAAGTCAAACAGCAAGAACAATAGTGAGTAGATGTCGACAAGTCAAACAGCAAGAACAATAGTGGGCAGACGTGAGAAAGTCAAACAGCAAGAACAATAGTGGGTAGACATGGACAAGTCAAACAGCAAGAACAATAGTGAGTAGATGTCGACAAGTCAAACAGCAAGAACAATAGTGAGTAGATGTGGACAAGTCAAACAGCAAGAACAATAGTGAGTAGATGTCGACAAGTCAAACAGCAAGAACAATAGTGGGTAGATGTGGACAAGTCAAACAGCAAGAACAATAGTGGGTAGATGTGGACAAGTCAAACAGCAAGAACAATAGTGAGTAGATGTCGACAAGTCAAACAGCAAGAACAATAGTGGGTAGATGTGGACAAGTCAAACAGCAAGAACAATAGTGGGTAGATGTGGACAAGTCAAACAGCAAGAACAATAGTGAGTAGATGTCGACAAGTCAAACAGCAAGAACAATAGTGGGTAGACATGGGCAAGTCAAACAGCAAGAACAATAGTGGGTAGATGTGGACAAGTCAAACAGCAAGAACAATAGTGGGTAGATGTGGACAAGTCAAACAGCAAGAACAATGGTGGGTAGACATGGGCAAGTCAAACAGCAAGAACAATAGTGGGTAGATGTGGACAAGTCAAACAGCAAGAACAATAGTGGGTAGACATGGGCAAGTCAAACAGCAAGAACAATAGTGGGTAGATGTGGACAAGTCAAACAGCAAGAACAATAGTGGGTAGATGTGGACAAGTCAAACAGCAAGAACAATAGTGGGTAGATGTGGACAAGTCAAACAGCAAGAACAATAGTGAGTAGATGTGGACAAGTCAAACAGCAAGAACAATAGTGAGTAGATGTCGACAAGTCAAACAGCAAGAACAATAGTGGGTAGACATGGGCAAGTCAAACAGCAAGAACAATAGTGGGTAGATGTGGACAAGTCAAACAGCAAGAACAATAGTGGGTAGACATGGGCAAGTCAAACAGCAAGAACAATAGTGGGTAGATGTGGACAAGTCAAACAGCAAGAACAATAGTGGGTAGATGTGGACAAGTCAAACAGCAAGAACAATAGTGGGTAGACATGGGCAAGTCAAACAGCAAGAACAATAGTGGGTAGACATGGGCAAGTCAAACAGCAAGAACAATAGTGGGTAGACATGGGCAAGTCAAACAGCAAGAACAATAGTGGGTAGATGTGGACAAGTCAAACAGCAAGAACAATAGTGAGTAGATGTGGACAAGTCAAACAGCAAGAACAATAGTGGGTAGACATGGGCAAGTCAAACAGCAAGAACAATAGTGGGTAGACATGGGCAAGTCAAACAGCAAGAACAATAGTGGGTAGATGTGGACAAGTCAAACAGCAAGAACAATAGTGGGTAGATGTGGACAAGTCAAACAGCAAGAACAATAGTGGGTAGACATGGGCAAGTCAAACAGCAAGAACAATAGTGGGTAGATGTGGACAAGTCAAACAGCAAGAACAATAGTGAGTAGATGTCGACAAGTCAAACAGCAAGAACAATAGTGAGTAGATGTCGACAAGTCAAACAGCAAGAACAATAGTGAGTAGATGTGGACAAGTCAAACAGCAAGAACAATAGTGAGTAGATGTCGACAAGTCAAACAGCAAGAACAATAGTGAGTAGATGTCGACAAGTCAAACAGCAAGAACAATAGTGAGTAGATGTGGACAAGTCAAACAGCAAGAACAATAGTGAGTAGATGTCGACAAGTCAAACAGCAAGAACAATAGTGAGTAGATGTGGACAAGTCAAACAGCAAGAACAATAGTGAGTAGATGTCGACAAGTCAAACAGCAAGAACAATAGTGGGTAGATGTGGACAAGTCAAACAGCAAGAACAATAGTGGGTAGATGTGGACAAGTCAAACAGCAAGAACAATAGTGGGTAGATGTGGACAAGTCAAACAGCAAGAACAATAGTGGGTAGACATGGGCAAGTCAAACAGCAAGAACAATAGTGGGTAGACATGGGCAAGTCAAACAGCAAGAACAATAGTGGGTAGATGTGGACAAGTCAAACAGCAAGAACAATAGTGGGTAGATGTCGACAAGTCAAACAGCAAGAACAATAGTGGGTAGATGTGGACAAGTCAAACAGCAAGAACAATAGTGGGTAGATGTGGACAAGTCAAACAGCAAGAACAATAGTGAGTAGATGTGGACAAGTCAAACAGCAAGAACAATAGTGGGCAGACGTGAGAAAGTCAAACAGCAAGAACAGTAGTGAGTAGACATGGACAAGTCAAACAGCAAGAACAATAGTGGGTAGATGTGGGCTAGTCAAACAACAAGAACAATAGTGGGTAGATGTGGGCTAGTCAAACAACAAGAACAATAGTGGGTAGATGTGGGCTAGTCAAACAACAAGAACAATAGTGGGTAGATGTGGGCTAGTCAAACAACAAGAACAATAGTGGGTAGATGTGGGCTAGTCAAACAGCAAGAACAATAGTGGGTAGATGTGGGCTAGTCAAACAGCAAGAACAATAGTGGGTAGACATGGCAAGTCTCTCGAATGACAATCATACGATGACGCAGAGACAGAGACCTTACTGCAAAACCTTATTTTGGGCCAAACTTTACTCACAGCCATCGTCAGCACCTCCAGCAATGGGCAGAGAAACATTTCAGATGGACTAGACTACAGTAGAATGCTGGTCTATCGGTTGCTGATGGACATATATATATATATCTGGCGAGGGTGTGTTGTAAACACATATACATTTGACACTGTTCCCGGATCTGTAAAGTGGTGCGCTATTAATGTTGTTCAATGTATGTGTGTGTGTGTGTGTGTGTATATATATATATATAGTAAAAAAAGTAAGTAAAGTACCACTGTCACGCCAAGTGGCGTATAGGTAATATGGTGTTAGTGACCATAAATTTTACAGACATTCGGCACATGATTTTTGGGGTAATGAGGTCAATATTACGCCCGTGCCGCTTTACTAAATTGAGGGGCGAAGAGATAGAGGGAAGCAAAGAGAACAAATACCAGATAGCTTAAGAGAATGGCTTGGCAGAATGTCAACAACAGAAATGATAAATAAAATGAGATCGAAAGTTGTGGAGAGACATGATCACCTACGCCAGCAGGACCGGTACTTGATGATGATGTATATCACAGTGTGGTTAGTGTACTGGGCTACTGAGGATATGAGGTCGAGTTCGATCCCTGCTGACTCAACTGTCGCTCCTATGCTCTGCTCTGTTATGTTGTTATTTTGAGCCGAAGACGGCATATAGGACAGAAATTCGAGATTCGCTATCTCCGACAGTCTTTGCTATTAAGAGTTAGACTTTGCACAGGTGTGAACCACTATGTCACCTGCACACCAAGGATTTCATGAGTGAAAGAAATAAATAAAGGACTATCTTCATGAGCATGAACAAAATGGCCCGTCATAAATGTAATAATAATGTCAAAACATACCAGCTATTGTAGCAAGGTGTCCCTCATGAAGGTGATATTCATTTCAGTCTAAACAGTAGATGAATCCAGAATTGTTGGTGTACCAACCCATGCCTAAATGTCGGTGACTGCTGATTAAAACAATCTGGATAAACAAATTGTGGCACATACCATCTGTTACATGGGATGCAAGCACTTACACATCCACTTCAGTATTTGTGTATGTGTCACAATTTGTTTATCCAGATTGTTTTAATCAGCAGTCACCGATATCTAGGCATGGGTTGGTACACCAATAATTCTGGAGTCATCTACTGTTTAGACTGAAATGAATATCACCTTCATGTGGGAGACCTTGCTACAAATAGCTGGAATGTTTACAAATACAAATACTGAAGTACAAATACAAATACTGAAGTGGATGTATAAGTGCTTGCATCCCATGTAACAGTTGGTATGTGTCACAATTTGTTTATCCAGTTGATAATCCTCTCATATAGATGTTGAATAGCCCATGTAATGACATTGTTCATGGCAGACGCTGAACAGTCATAATGACATTGTTCATGGCAGACGCTGAACAGTCCTTGTAATGACATTGTTCATGGTAGACGCTGAACATTCCCTGTAATGACATTGTTCATGGCAGACGCTGAACAGTCCTTGTAATGACATTGTTCATGGCAGACGCTGAACATTCCCTGTAATGACATTGTTCATGGCAGACGCTGAACATTCCCTGTAATGACATTGTTCATGGCAGACGCTGAACATTCCCTGTAATTACATTGTTCATGGCAGATTGCTTTTTTCAGGTTTATTGTACCTGAACTGAACAATCTACTTGGTGGGCTTGATAAAGACTAATCGGTCTGACCAAACAAGTTGAGACTGAAGACAAAAGGCAAACCAGTAACAAATGATGCCTAACTCAAGTCACATGTTTTGTGGGTCCAAAGATATCACAGCTAGAATCTACACGATTTTAGTACATTTTAGACTGAGTGATGAAGTGGAGTTGTATGTCAGAAGAACACAAATGTAAAAAGTTTCATCAAATTTGAGGAGGGGTCGTTGTAACGACTTTCTGACTTACGCCTGACAGCCTCTCCTGGAGCAAAGGGCTCCAACCACACTGCCAAAGAGACCCGAATCTGTGTTATCTTCTCCTGAGCCCACTGCCATCCTGCAGCCTTTGTTTCTATCTGCAGGTCTGCTGGGACCTTCCAACTGTCCTCATTCCTTGTGGTTTCCAGTGAATGATTTACAATTTTGCTTAGTGGCCTTGACACTGTGTGGCCAATTCATTTCCATTCCCTTTATTTTGATCACCATTCCTGTTGGTGGTATCTGGGCTGCTCTTCGCTCGTGGTGGTAGAGAATAATGGATGCAAAGTCATTGGTTCATCTTGTTCCTCATTGTGGAGACCAACGCCCTTAACTACATCACTGTCTCTAATTATAGCCGTTGCTTTGTTTATTTGTTTGTTTGTTTTTATTCAGAATAAAGTTTACGAGAAATCATTGTCCTATTACATCAAATTAGAACATCAGGCCTCTAATACATTGGTGTATTTACCATTCTATCTATCTATTGACCTTTCGAGCCGCTGCCAGCCCATAGGGCATAGACCAAGATACTCCCTCTCTTATCTGAAATTTTTGTTCCAGCAGTTTTCAATTCTTTTAAAGATATTTTATCAAATCTCGCCATTTGTCTCTGTTCTGTGCAATATTGATTGAGGAATTATTTTTTTCCGGCTTGGTATAGAACCGTTGATCAGAGGTTTAACAAGCCGCTATCGTAAAAACGATGTTGTTAATGAAACGTAAACCTGATACAGAATGTGTATTTACCATTACTGACTGAATATTTAGTTCTCATTTTGTGTTATTTAATTATTATTGTATTGATATGATATGCATAAAAAAGCGAATTACGTGCTGAAGTCGGATGTGTTCTGACGAAAGATGCAAATATTAATAATAATAATAGTAATAAGTTTTACTGCAAACCACAACACATCGCATACACGTCAGCGTCATGTCCTTTTAAGGGCGGATGATGAAGAGGTGTATGCCTGAAGTCAACGCAAGCAAGCAAACGGAAATTAAATACAGGCAGTAAGTGACGTCAGTTGATCAAAATATGTTACTGGTTGCTCCAGCTGGGAAAAAGACTGACAGTTTATAATGTTAACATAGAGAATTATTCGCTAGTAACAGGTCTTGTCTTCTCTTAATAACCTTTTTTTTAACTTCCTTGTTTTGTTTTGTCAACAGCCGACCAGACACATCATTCATGTGGTTTATGAGCCCGTTCAAGTCATTGCGGTACATAATCTGGTACAATTACAAGTGGGTCTTCTTGAAGATACTTCTGATTGCATTCATAGCGTTCCTCATCATCCTCTTCTTCTACTCTATACCTGGATACACGGTGAAGAAGATGTTAGATGTTTGATTGTTCTCAGTGCCATCGTGTCGAATGTTGAGAGCTGTCCAGTGCTTGTTGGTGAACAAGACCAGGGGAAGCATGTCGAATGTTGAGAGCTGTCCAGTGATTGTTGGTGAACAAGGCCAGGGGAAGCATGTCAAATGTTGAGAGCTGTCCAGTGCTTGTTGGTGAACAAGAACAGGGGAAGCATGTCGAATGTTGAGAGCTGTCCAGTGATTGTTGGTGAACAAGGCCAGGGGAAGCATGTCGAATGTTGAGAGCTGTCCAGTGCTTGTTGGTGAACAAGACCAGGGGAAGCATCTCAAATGTTGAGAGCTGTCCAGTGATTGTTGGTGACCAAGACCAGGGGAAGCATGTCGAATGTTGAGAGCTGTCCAGTGATTGTTGGTGAACAAGACCAGGGGAAGCATCTCAAATGTTGAGAGCTGTCCAGTGATTGTTGGTGAACAAGACCAGGGGAAGCATGTCGAATGTTGAGAGCTGTCCAGTGCTTGTTGGTGAACAAGAACAGGGGAAGCATGTCGAATGTTGAGAGCTGTCCAGTGATTGTTGGTGAACAAGGCCAGGGGAAGCATGTCGAATGTTGAGAGCTGTCCAGTGCTTGTTGGTGAACAAGACCAGGGGAAGCATGTCAAATGTTGAGAGCTGTCCAGTGCTTGTTGGTGAACAAGACCAGGGGAAGCATGTCGAATGTTGAGAGCTGTCCAGTGCTTGTTGGTGAACAAGACCAGGGGAAGCATGTCGAATGTTGAGAGCTGTCCAGTGCTTGTTGGTGAACAAGACCAGGGGAAGCATGTCGAATGTTGAGAGCTGTCCAGTGCTTGTTGGTGAACAAGACCAGGGGAAGCATGTCAAATGTTGAGAGCTGTCCAGTGCTTGTTGGTGAACAAGACAAGGGGAAGCATGTCGAATGTTGAGAGCTGTCCAGTGCTTATTGGTGAACAAGACCAGGGGAAGCATGTCGAATGTTGAGAGCTGTCCAGTGCTTGTTGGTGAACAAGACCAGGGGAAGCATGTCGAATGTTGAGAGCTGTCCAGTGCTTGTTGGTGAACAAGACCAGGGGAAGCATCTCAAATGTTGAGAGCTGTCCAGTGATTGTTGGTGAACAAGACCAGGGGAAGCATCTCAAATGTTGAGAGCTGTCCAGTGATTGTTGGTGAACAAGACCAGGGGAAGCATCTCAAATGTTGAGAGCTGTCCAGTGATTGTTGGTGAACAAGACCAGGGGAAGCATGTCAAATGTTGAGAGCTGTCCTGTGCTTGTTGGTGAACAAGACCAGGGGAAGCATGTCAAATGTTGAGAGCTGTCCAGTGCTTGTTGGTGAACAAGACCAGGGGAAGCATTTCAAATGTTGAGAGCTGTCCAGTGATTGTTGGTGAACAAGACCAGGGGAAGCATGTCGAATGTTGAGAGCTGTCCAGTGCTTGTTGGTGAACAAGACGAGGGGAAGCATGTCGAATGTTGAGAGCTACCCAGTGATTGTTGGTGAACAAGACCAGGGGAAGCATGTCGAATGTTGAGAGCTGCCCAGTGATTGTTGGTGAACAAGACCAGGGGAAGCATGTCGAATGTTGAGAGCTGTCCAGTGCTTGTTGGTGAACAAGACCAGGGGAAGCATGTCGAATGTTGAGAGCTGTCCAATGCTTGTTGGTGAACAAGACCAGGGGAAGCATGTCGAATGTTGAGAGCTGTCCAGTGCTTGTTGGTGAACAAGACCAGGGGAAGCATGTCGAATGTTGAGAGCTGTCCAGTGATTGTTGGTGAACAAGACCAGGGGAAGCATGTCAAATGTTGAGAGCTGTCCAGTGCTTGTTGGTGAACAAGACCAGGGGAAGCATGTCAAATGTTGAGAGCTGTCCAGTGATTGTTGGTGAACAAGACCAGGGGAAGCATGTCAAATGTTGAGAGCTGTCCAGTGATTGTTGGTGAACAAGGCCAGGGGAAGCATGTCGAATGTTGAGAGCTGTCCAGTGATTGTTGGTGAACAAGGCCAGGGGAAGCATCTCAAATGTTGAGAGCTGTCCAGTGCTTGTTAGTGAACAAGGCCAGGGGAAGCATCTCAAATGTTGATAGCTGTCCAGTGCTTGTTGGTGAACAAGACCAGGGGAAGCATGTCAAATGTTGAGAGCTGTCCAGTGCTTGTTGGTGAACAAGGCCAGGGGAAGCATGTCGAATTTTGAGAGCTGTCCAGTGCTTGTTGGTGAACAAGACCAGGGGAAGCATGTCAAATGTTGAGAGCTGTCCAGTGCTTGCTGGTGAACAAGACCAGGGGAAGCATGTCAAATGTTGAGAGCTGTCCAGTGATTGTTGGTGAACAAGACCAGGGGAAGCATGTCAAATGTTGAGAGCTGTCCAGTGCTTGTTGGTGAACAAGGCCAGGGGAAGCATGTCAAATGTTGAGAGCTGTCCAGTGCTTGTTGGTGATCAACGCCAGCGGACGCATGTCGAATGTTAAGAGCTGTCCAGTGATTGTTGGTGAACAAGGCCAGGAGAAGCATGTCAAATGTTGAGAGTTGTCCAGTGATTGTTGGTGAACAAGGCCAGGGGAAGCATCTCAAATGTTGAGAGCTGTCCAGTGCTTGTTGGTGAACAAGGCCAGGGGAAGCATGTCAAATGTTGAGAGCTGTCCAGTGATTGTTGGTGAACAAGGCCAGGGGAAGCATGTCAAATGTTGAGAGCTGTCCAGTGATTGTTGGTGAACAAGGTAAGGGGAAGCATCTCAAATGTTGAGAGCTGTCCAGTGCTTGTTGGTGAACAAGGCCAGGGGAAGCATGTCAAATGTTGAGAGCTGTCCAGTGATTGTTGGTGAACAAGGCCAGGGGAAGCATGTCAAATGTTGAGAGCTGTCCAGTGATTGTTGGTGAACAAGGCCAGGGGAAGCATCTCAAATGTTGAGAGCTGTCCAGTGATTGTTGGTGAACAAGACTAGGGGAAGCATCTCAAATGTTGAGAGCTGTCCAGTGATTGTTGGTGAACAAGACCAGGGGAAGCATGTCGAATGTTGAGAGCTGTCCAGTGCTTGTTGGTGAACAAGGCCAGGTGAAGCATGTCAAATGTTGAGAGCTGTCCAGTGCTTGTTGGTGAACAAGGCCAGGTGAAGCATCTCAAATGTTGAGAGCTGTCCAGTGCTTGTTGGTGAACAAGGCCAGGTGAAGCATGTCAAATGTTGAGAGCTGTCCAGTGCTTGTTGGTGAACAAGGCTAGGGGAAGCATCTCAAATGTTGAGAGCTCTCCAGTGCTTGTTGGTGAACAAGGCCAGGGGAAGCATCTCAAATGTTGAGAGCTGTCCAGTGCTTGTTGGTGAACAAGACCAGGGGAAGCATCTCAAATGTTGAGAGCTGTCCAGTGCTTGTTGGTGAACAAGGCCAGGGGAAGCATGTCAAATGTTGAGAGCTGTCCAGTGCTTGTTGGTAAACAAGGCCAGGGGAAGCATGTCGAATGTTGAGAGCTGTCCAGTGCTTGTTGGTGAACAAGGCCAGGGGAAGCATGTCAAATGTTGAGAGCTGTCCAGTGCTTGTTGGTGAACAAGACCAGGGGAAGCATCTCAAATGTTGAGAGCTGTCCAGTGATTGTTGGTGAACAAGACCAGGGGAAGCATTTCAGATGTTGAGAGCTGTCCAGTGCTTGTTGGTGAACAAGACCAGGGGAAGCATCTCAAATGTTGAGAGCTGTCCAGTGATTGTTGGTGAACAAGACCAGATGAAGCATCTCAAATGTTGAGAGCTGTCCAGTGCTTGTTGGTGAACAAGGCCAGGGGAAGCATCTCAAATGTTGAGAGCTGTCCAGTGCTTGTTGGTGAACAAGACCAGGGGAAGCATCTCAAATGTTGAGAGCTGTCCAGTGCTTGTTGGTGAACAAGGCCAGGGGAAGCATGTCAAATGTTGAGAGCTGTCCAGTGCTTGTTGGTAAACAAGGCCAGGGGAAGCATGTCGAATGTTGAGAGCTGTCCAGTGCTTGTTGGTGAACAAGGCCAGGGGAAGCATGTCAAATGTTGAGAGCTGTCCAGTGCTTGTTGGTGAACAAGACCAGGGGAAGCATCTCAAATGTTGAGAGCTGTCCAGTGATTGTTGGTGAACAAGACCAGGGGAAGCTTTTCAGATGTTGAGAGCTGTCCAGTGCTTGTTCGTGAACAAGACCAGGGGAAGCATCTCAAATGTTGAGAGCTGTCCAGTGATTGTTGGTGAACAAGACCAGATGAAGCATCTCAAATGTTGAGAGCTGTCCAGTGCTTGTTGGTGAACAAGACCAGGGGAAGCATGTCGAATGTTGAGAGCTGTCCAGTGCTTGTTGGTGAACAAGACCAGGAGAAGCATCTCAAATGTTGATAGCTGTCCAGTGCTTGCTGGTGAACAAGACCAGGGGAAGCATTTCAAATGTTGAAAACTGTCCAGTGCTTGTTGGTGAACAAGACCAGGAGAAGCATCTCAAATGTTAAGAGCTGTCCAGTGCTTGTTGGTGAAC
Source organism: Megaustenia siamemsis (assembly GCA_032433765.1). Taxonomy (NCBI): domain Eukaryota; kingdom Metazoa; phylum Mollusca; class Gastropoda; order Stylommatophora; family Ariophantidae; genus Megaustenia; species Megaustenia siamemsis. Next base: position 44,859,345 of record JAVIAB010000160.1, on the reverse strand, counting down.
ACGACCAGGGGAAGCATTTCAAATGTTGAAAACTGTCCAGTGCTTGTTGGTGAACAAGACCAGAATAAGCAGGTCAAATGTTGAGAGCTGTCCAGTGCTTGTTGGTGAACAAGACCAGTGGAAGCATTTCAAATGTTGAAAACTGTCCAGCGTTTGTTGGCGAACAAGACCAGGGGAAGCATTTCAAATGTTGAAAACTGTCCAGCGTTTGTTGGCGAACAAGACCAGGGGAAGCATTTCAAATGTTGAAAACTGTCCAGCGTTTGTTGGCAAACAAGACCAGGGGAAGCATGTCAAATGTTGAAAACTGTCCAGCGTTTGTTGGCGAACAAGACCAGGGGAAGCATTTCAAATATTGAAAACTGTCCAGTGTTTGTTGGCGAACAAGACCAGGAGAAGCATTTCAAATGTTGAGAGCTGTCCAGTGTTTGTTGGCGAACAAGACCAGGGGAAGCATTTCAAATGTTGAGAGCTGTCCAGTGTTTGTTGGCGAACAAGACCAGGGGAAGCATTTCAAATGTTGAGAGCTGTCCAGTGCTTGTTGTTGAACAAGACCAGGGGAAGCATGTGGGAACTAACATGTGTAATACTATTCAAAACTTGAAAGTACCAGATAAAATAAATATATCAATAGAGGACGCCAGTAGAAGACACGTATATCAGAGTTCAAGTATCTAGAAACAACAACCCACTAAGATGGTAGCTGGATAAAGAAATTAGCTTTCAGTGATTGAAGAACATCGGGACAGCTAGCCCTTCTTCTACAACAAGTGATAATGCACAAAGAAACATCTTAGACAAAGGACATTTCTCTCCATTCTATGTTACCAGCGCCAAACATGGTCACTCACAACAAGTCAGGAAAGAAAGTTAGTCACCACAGAAATGATCAAATATGTAGGAGTGACCAGTAGAGACAAAAATCAGAAACAAGGTTTTAAAAAAAAAGAGTTGACATAGAACTCGTTCTACACATACAAAGACAATAAATAATATTTTTTTTCCGTATGGAAAATGTAGACATTTAGTTATGCTGCACCATACAAGTCATATACAGAAAGAGAAGGAGGACACATAACTCAAGCAGACCAAGACTAGGTTGAAGAAACGTTGTCAGAGGAACTCTACTACAGTATTTCAGGCTCAAGGTAGCAGAAGAGCAAGACGCAGATTTCTGCATCTCCCTCGACACTCAAAGTGGTAAAAGTAGTGAGGGTAACCTCAGCTCTACAGTAGCCCATAAAGAACTGGAACCACTTTGATCGTCACAAATATTACAAAGTTCATGACCAAGAATTCAATTAACTTTAACCCTCTATATTCCCTAAATGTTCAGTAATAATTTGAACTGAAAACGCGGTGGTCTTTACTAGGTCGCAGAGTTCATAAAACCAAGCCTTCAGTTAATGTTGACTTTAACATTTCTCACATTTGTAATAATTATCTCATTGTTTGTTCATTTGTCGAGAATGTTTCAAATGAGATGTTCTACTTACATGAAATAAAATCATGAAATAATACTGCCAATCAATTCACTCACTACACCATTGTTTTCTTTTCTGCTATCTATCTATCTATCTATCTATTGACCTTTCGAGCCGTGACCGGCCCATAGGGCGTAGACCAAGATACACCTTCTCCTATATGAATTTTTGTTCTAGCAGTTTTCTTTTAAAGATATTTTATTAAATCTCGCCATCTGTCTCTGTTCTGTGCAAGCAGTTCTATCTCATTGAGGGAGCCGATTCCTGCTGCTCTTGCCTCTCTCATCAATGTTCTTCTCAGTGTCTCCCTGGGTCTTCCTCTTTTTCTTTTACCTGTTGTTTCCCATATGAGGGCTTGCTTTGCTATTCGATTATTATCTCTTCTCATCACATGTCCAACGTATGACCATCGTCTTTTCTTTATTACTGAAGATATTAGTGGTTGATTGGCGATTTCTCTAATTTCCTCGTTTGTTTTGAATTCGTTCCATTCTATACCAAGTATTTTCCTTAGACATTTATTTTCGAATGCGTTCAACTTTGTTTCTATATCTCTTGTTGTTTTCCAGCTTTCACACGCATACGTAAGGGTTGATAGTACATTTGATTTGAATAGCCTAAGTTTTGTGTTTGTGCTAATGAGTTTTGATTTCCACAACTTTTCAAGGCTTCTGAAAGACATTGCTGCTTTAGCCAGTCTGATTCTAATTTCTTTGCTCGTATCCCCTTCTCGATCAATGTGACTTCCAAGATAGATAAAGTGATCGATCTCTTCTACTGGTTTGTTTTCCATGTATATTTTGTCACTTGTTGGAATTAAACTTTTCATGACTTTAGTCTTTTCATGATTGACCTCAAGCCCAATTTTGCTGGCTATTGATGATAGTTCATTTGTGTTTTCCTGCATCGTTTTTATCTGACTGCTGATGAGAACTATGTCATCAGCAAAGTCGAGGTCCTCCAAATGGTCTCCTTGTATCCATTCGATGCCTTTATTACCAGTGCAGCATTTCTTCATTATGAAGTCCATAACAATTCCACTTTTTTCCAACAATTTTCTGCTACACGCCATAATAAAACAATTCATGTTTGTTGTAAATACAGTAAGCACTCAACTTTACCGATAGCAAATTAGCAGTTTTCATATATAATTATCGTTAACCTTTGTGTGCGTGCGTGGAGTGAGTGAGTAAGAATAAATGTCTTCCACATGCGATGCCTCCGCAGAATAATGCACATGAAATGGCAGGACAAAATAACCAACTTAACTGACCTGCAACGTGCTAAGACCCCAACAATCATGTCGATGCTCAGATGTCGAAAACTAAGATGGCTGGGGCACGTCCAACGAATGGAAGAAAAACGCATCTCCAGGCAAATACTATATGGTGAACTAATACACGGAAAAAGACAAATTGACAGACCTAAACTACGATATAGAGATGTATGTAAATCATTTCTGAATGACTTCTCCATCTGTGAATATGACTGGGAACATCTGGCAAGTGATCGCACATCATGGAGAGCATGTATAAGGAATGGTATAACATCATTTGGAAGCCGCGATAGCTCAGTGGTTAGTGAACTGGATTACAAAGGAAAAGAGGTAGGGTTCGATCACAACCAACGGCTTCTGGTTCACCCAGCCTTAAATGGGTACCGGATTTTTCTTCTGGGAAAGTAAAGTGGCACGGGCGCAATACCGACCACATTACCCCAAAGATCATGTGCCGAAAGTCTCTAAAATTTATGATCACTAACACCATATTCACTATACGCCACTTGGCGTGACGGGGGTACTTTACTTTTTTTTTTTATAACATCATTTGAGACTATGCTAAGGCAAAGCTTGCAAGAGAAAAGACTCATGAAAAAGGATGGAACCTGTGGATCAGTGGGCCTGACTTGTTCATTCTGTGGCCATGTGTGTTTGTCAAACATTGGTAGAATTAGCCATGAGAGAAGCTGTTCGACAAAAACAAAACATCAAAACAAAAAAAAACAATACATAATAGCCTCCACTAGACCGTCTGACAAGACGAAAAGACATATATACGTTCCTTTCACACACACACGCTTTTCTTCTTTCCATCCTAATTTGCCTTTCAGGTGTGGCCGGGAGGGGGGAGGGGTTGCGCTCGCCACCGCTTTCACCTCTGGCGAAGTCCCAGGAGACTAGGAAATTAATTTTGCGTGTTAATCCTTTCTTTCCTGGCAGCCGTGTGCACATTGGTCCCTCGCCTCACAGGCAGATAACTCCGTCTTCGGATATACTCATACGTTTTGTGTCGATAAGTAATTGACGTTTCAAGCAGGGCCTCGCTGCTGAAACCAATGGTGGTTGCCGCAGAGAGAAATTACAAATAAAAATTCCAACGAGTACAGTCGAGATTTGAACTCACAATCTCTATGTCTCGAAACCGGCGTCTTGCCTTGAAAAGAACCAGTTCCCCAAGGGGAGTATATAATTTGCGGTCTTTTGGTAGTCTCTGATGCTGTTATGTTTCCTAGTATTTCTTATATTGCATCAATCCATCTTTCTCGAAGTTGGCCCTTGATTTTGGTGTTCTCACAACGTTTTTTGAAGGCTTATTGTCTTGTATTTCGGCCTTTCTGTCTTATCATCATCAAGTATCATGCCTGCTGGCGTAGGTGATTATGTCTCTCCACAACTTTCGATCTCGACAGTTATTTATCATTTCTGTTGTTCACCTGCCAAGCCATTCTTTTAAGCTGTCTGGTATCTTTTCTCTTTGCTTCCCTCTATCTCTTCGTCCCTCAATTGTCCCAATTGTTACAATATATTCCAGTTGTTCTCTTTTCATTATATGACCAAAAAATGATGCTTGTTTCTTCCTAATATTGGAAATTAGCTCTCTTTTTGCTTTGGCCTTTCTCTTTGGCTTCTTCTGTCTTATAACATGGCTAAACCATTTTATCTGTTTTTTTTATGATTTCTATGTCGGGAATTATTCTTTTTCTCTCAGTCCTTTACTTCTGATTATATCTCTCAGACTGTTTCCTGTCATTTGTCTAATCATTTCATCTCGGTAGTGTTTATTTTTCTTATTGTTTTGAATCTAGAGTCCAAGTCTGGCATTGGTAGCACAACGTTGGCATGAAGATTGTATTGTAGAGTGCTCGTTTTACCTTTAGAGTTATTTCCCTGTTGAACAGCGGCGGAGATGGTTGTCTAATGATTTAATAAGCATTGTATATGTGTGTGTGTGTGTGTGTGTGTGTGGAAAGAGAGAGAGAGGGAGAGGGAGAGCGAAAGAGGTGAAGTGAGTGTGAGAGAGAGGGAGGGAGAGACAAAAACCATCATCATTTATTTGCTGTCTCAGCGTCATAGTTTGTTTATCACGGTACACTCTCTGAGTCTTTCTCATTCAGTATTGTGTATTATTTTATTTTAGCTAGGTGATCCACTTCTTCATATCATTCTACCTTAGTTTATAATCTACTTTTTGTTATCATTTCATATCAGTCTAACCCACTTCTTTATATCATTCCATCACATTTTAATGATGTGTATAATAATATTGTGTTCATCCTTTTTGTTACAACATTTACATTCATATTTGCATATCGTGACTTTTGTACATTCTTATTTATATAGTTTTATAACATTTTGTTTATATTTGTGTGTCATGTTGCATTCATCATACTTGAACATTTTGATCAGATGAATGCTGTATATTGACTTTTTAACACTTTATTACATCAGTTTGATTGCATGCTAGTAAAATACAATATATGTACGTAGGGAGGTCAAAAAGTAATGCACACCAATTTTTTTCTCGGAAACTATTCGGGCAAAATGTGTGAAATTTTCACAGATTGTAGCTGAACATCCCCTTGATACTACCTATTTGTCAACATAATCTCCGCCCAAGCGTATTGCCTTACGCCAACGCGAAACTAGGTCATTAATGCCTCGTTTGTACCAAGTTTTGTCCTGCTCGCGTAGCCATTTTTTAACTGCACGGATCACACCCTCATTATTGTCAAAGTGTGTCCCACGCAGGAATTTTTTGAGTGGTCCAAACAGATGGAAATCTGAGGGAGCCAGATCAAGGCTGTAAGGAGGATGGGGCAGTACAGTCCAACCAAATTTGTTGATTGCTTCCCGTGTTACCAGACTTGTGTGAGGGCGTGCATTGTCATGTTGAAGCAACAAATCTGCAGATGGCTTATTAGGCCGAACTCTGTGGAACCGATTTTTGAGTTTTGTCAGTGTATTGATGTAAGCTGTCGAGTTGATTGCCTCACCTCTTGTCATTACATCAACAAGAATCACACCATCAATGTCCCAGAAGACAGTGATCATCACCTTTCCGGCTGATGGAGATGTTTTGAATTTTTTTCTTTTTGGTGACTGCGGATGATGCCATTCCATTGACTGCATTTTTGTTTCAGGCTCATAATAATGTGCCCACGTTTCGTCACCGGTAACAATTTTTGACAAAAACATTTCTCCTTCAACACCGAAACGCTCCAACAATTCAGAACAGAATGTTTTCCTTTGAACTCTGTGATCATTTGTTAGGCACCGAGGAACCCATCGAGCGCAAATCTTTGAATATCCGAGAGTTTTAAAAATTGCGATTGCACTTCCCTTGCTGACTGTAAGCTGCAATGCCAATTGCTGACTAGTGATACGCCTATCCTTACGAATAATGGCATCAGCCCGGTTTAACATGTCTGTGCTGGTAGCCGAGGCAACACGTCCAGAACGCGGTAAATCATGCAGCTCCACTCGTACACTTTCTGCAGCTTTAATTCTCTGAACCCAGCGACTAACTGTGCTCCTATCGACTGCAGAACGTTTGTACACTGCACACAGTCGTTTATGAATGTTTGCCACAGTTTCTTTTTCCGCAACCAGAAATTCTATGACAATTCGCTGTTTGTAACGGACATTGTTGACAAGCTCCATTTTAACGGTTCAAGATTGCGTAATATTTATCAAAATGCTGTGCAATTTGGTGCACATAATTGGAACATGTCATATTCCAAGTGTGCAAAATTTCATATTCCTATCTTTATTATTAGCCGAGAAAAAAATTGGTGTGCATTACTTTTTGACCTCCCTTTAGTAGTTACTATTATCAGTTACAGACAATCTTTCTCTATCACTTAGTCCAATCAAGGATATACTGTACAGTTAGTTATATATCTTCTTGTTTGAAACAATACATGTTTTCAACAATAAAATGCATTTTGTCATTGATGTTAACTTTTGAGACTAAAGTGTAACACAGCAACAGGGCTCTTCCTCTACCTCATGTTTAATGTTCATGAATGTAACTGATGATTGCTTCTGCAAGTGCTTATCTCACTTAATGCTTTGATTACACTTCCTTCCGCGGCGGACGGTGAGTGTGAAACTTGAAGACGCCAGGTCGTGATTGAATTACATGAACTAAAATACTCGTATACTTACATTAGCCTCATTAGGCTACTGGATGCACAACAAAGTCACTCGTTCATCTTTTTTCGTTGCCACATCAACGAAATGGCAACCAAGAAGCAATTTCAGAAATGGCCTACCTTATAGTTTGTATACACATTGTAATGTTGATAGAAGTCGTTGTACAGTTGTAGTAGGTTTGATTTCCATATATATTGTAGCATATATGTATATATATATACACACACACACACTATTAACGCCTCGAATTACTTGGGCCATATAAAGGGTGATTTTTGGAAGAGAAATAATAACAAAAATATTGAATGATATCTACAACAGCGGATATATATACCAGACGACCTGTTAAAATCAATATTCATAGTCCTACCACAGAAATCAAGTGCGATTGAATGCGATAATAATCGCACAATAAGACTTATGAGTCACATGACTAAGATATTACTAATATCTTCGTGCGAAAAGTGCGGAACAAAATCAGTCCAGAAATGAGCGATGAACAGTGTGGTTTTGTTAGAGGTAAAGGAGCGAGCAATGTGTATACATAAGGCTTTTAGTATAAAGAATCATAGCGGTGAAAACAGATCTATATCTTTGTTTCATACATGATACCAAAGCATTTGATAAAGTAAAGCACCAAGAAATAAATATAAATTGTAATAAACATTTTAGAAAACTGGCACCAAGATGGACGCTACCTGCGTCCAAGCCATGTAAACAATGTTGACTTTCCTTGTCTCCAACGATTTATCACATTCTATTAGAGAATTCCATGCTATCTGTTACCACAGTGAGTTGGCGGATTTTTATAAATGTAAATGGCGGGTTGATAATAAATGTTTGTACACAGTTTGTCAACCATCGCTATAGATCAAGTCTTTATTCGCTGGCTCCGCTCGCGACCTTGGAAGCTAATGACCTTACTTGTGCAGACGGTTGGTTTGGGGCAAATTGTACGTTACAATGTCACTGCTATAATGACTCAGTTTGTGACAAAACTACAGGGATATGCCCAAACAATGACAGTTGTCAGCACGAATATTTCGGACCCCAGTGTCATTACTTGGATTTTGTTTACAAATATGCCCAAAAATCTGAATCTACTTTCCTGTTTGATAACAACGACACCTCATATAATCCGCATACAGTTTCTACATCAGTTGAGGCAACTCTCAATCAATCTTTTCCGCACTCCTGGTTTAGGATTTATGTGAATGACTTAACAGATACGGTCAATCTGAATGGTTCTGCCTCATGTAATAATGTATCAAGGTTTGTAGTTAGTCCGCACGAGATTGCTGTCTTTTGCTCTGGGGCTGGTCTGATCAACAAGTTACGGATTGAAGGGGCGATATTTGCAAATATCTGTTCCATCCACATTGGCGGGGGTCGGAATGAGGCTCTCAAACAGATCACAAACCAGATAGACACATTTGATGCTTGTTATACAGGAGACGGATGTGGACCAGAGGCCGCAGTTAATGGGAAAACAAAGACAAATCTCTATGGCAATGACTGCACACACACACAATGGAGAAGTGGAACCAATCCTGTTTACTGGTATCTGAACTTTGCCACGCCCCAGAAGACTCACACCATTCGAATCTATCATCGAGCTAGCACTATGATTCGGGTAAAGAATGCCACTCTAAAGGCTTTCTCTGACAGTGGTGGAGTAGTGTTCCAGTATAATGATATATCATACCCTAATATTTCTGTGAACACTATTGTAGTCAACACACAAACGCCAATGGCACACATTAAGATTGAGTTCTCACCGACCATTTCGCAGGCCGACAGTGCACTGATGGTATGTGAGGTGCAAACATATACAGACACCTATTGTCTGGACGAGCATTCTTGGTCGTTTTGTCCAATGTCTAGTGGATGTAGTAAAGGTTGCAATGCCATCATCGGTATGTATCATGGCAACTGTTCACATGGGATCTATGGACACGACTGTTCCGGGTCTTGTCTTAGTGTCTGTCCTTTATTTGAGAAAAAATCTGGAAAATGCATACAATGTAAACATCCTGGCTATACCTGTAATGACACTTGTCCCGATGGTAATTTTGGGATACAGTGTGAACAGGCGTGTTCTGATGGCTGTGACATCATATGTGACCCGGAAAGTGCAGACTGTATGTGCAAGGAAACGTACTACGAGTCAGATTGCACTCTTAAATGTCCGGACAACTGTTTCAACGACACCTGTGAACAGTCAATCGGGAACAGTACATGCAAGAGAACGTTCTATGGGTCAGACTGCACTCTCAAATCTCCGGACAACTGTTTAACGAAACCTGTGATTCCCACGTTCAGAAGAGTCTGCCGACTACAACAAGCCCAAGCATATGGACACTTTAATGTGTTTCTGTGCTAGACATGGTTCATTTCTTGGTGTTTTTCCGTGAAGCCATGGCTCATATCTTGATGTGTTTCTGTGCTAGCCATGGCTCATATCTTGGCTTGTGTGTGCTCGCCATGGCTCATATCTTGGTGTGTGTCATGTTAGTCATATCTCATATCTTGGTGCGTCCGTGTTAATCATGTCTCATATCTTTATGTGTGTCTGTGTTTAATCATATCTCATATCTTAGTGTGCACCAGTGTTAGTCATATGTCACATCTTTGTGTGTGCATGTCTGGGTTAGTGATATCTCATATCTGTGTGTGCATGTTTATGTTAGTCATATCTCATATCTTTGTGTGTGCATGGCTATGTTAGTCCCATCTCATGTCTTTGTGTGTGCATATAAATGTTAGTCATATCTCTTATCTTTGTGTGCATGTCTATGTTAGGCATGTGTCATATCTTTGTGTGTGCATGTCTATGTCAGTTATATCTCATATATTTATGTGCATGTTTATGTTAGTCATGTGTCATATATCTTGATGTGTGTCAGTGTTAATCATGCCTCGTATCGCTGTGTGCATGTCTGGGTTAGTCACATCTCATATCTTTGTGCGTGCGTGTCTGTGTTAGTCACATCTCAAATCTTTGTGTGTGCATGTCTGTGTTAGTCACCTCTAGTGACTCGGGCAGATGGTGCTCGTAAACCTGGGAGGGCCGACCATCTAAGGGCAGAATCCCCCTACAGAAAAGACAACCTGCTTGCCTTGCAGGAAGATTGGGGACAATCAAAGGCTAGGGAAAGCAAACCCGAATAAAATGCTGGCTGAAATCGGATGTACTGGGCCACTGGCGCAGAACACAGTGCAACGTATTTACGGGTATTCAATCAGAGTGGATCTGGCGAACTCTACTTGTGATGTTCTGTCTGTGGGTGCGATCAACACACTTAGCCTGACAGCTGACTTCATGTGAGAGTCTGGAATCCTACTCCTGATCGCAGAGAGAGAGAGAGAGATTTTAGAAAACTTAAACGCTGAAAGCAAAGATCTTAGAATAATAAAGAACATGTACTGGCAACAAACAGTGGCCATAAGAACTGGAAATCAATTATGAATGTTTCAACGAATTAACAGGGTGTTAGGTAAGGTTATGTGCTGTCACTTGATTCTTTTAATATTTATAGTGAAATTACTTTACGATCCATAAGGGACATGCCTGGAATAACAATAGGAGGTCATAATATAACCAATCTAATGTATGCTGATGATACAGTATTAATCGCTAAGAGTGAAAATGAGTTACAAGAAATGTTGGACATTATAGTGAAAGAAAGCAAAAATTAAGGTAATAAGTAAAGTAAAGTGCCCCCGTCACGCCAAGTGGCGTATAGGGAATATGGTGTTAGTGACCATAAATTTTACAGACCTTCGGCACATGATTTTTGGAGTAATATGGTCGGTATTACGCCCGTGCCGCTTTACTTTCCCAGAAAAAAATCCGGTACGCATTTAAGGCTGGGTGAACCGGAGCCGTCGGTTGAGATCGAACCCTACCTCCGGTCCTTTGCAGTCCAGTTCACTAACCACTGTGCTATAGCGGCTCCCCAAAAATTAAGCACTCAGCCTTAATAGCAAAAGGACAGAAGTAATGTTATTAACAAAGAAAAAGACACCACCGCAATGCACAATAAAAACAGGTGAAACAATATTAAAACAGGTAAATGGATTTAAATATTTGGGAACATTGTTAACCTCAGACGGAAGATGTACAAAAGAGGTGAGATGCAGAATGGCTCCGGCAACAGCAGATTAAAAAAAAAATTACGAAGATATTGTGCAATCCATGTTTGACAATAGAAACATAAAAAAGAGTTCTTAAATGTTATGTAAAGCTAGTCTTAACATATGGATGTGGATCATGGACAATAGGACAACTGACAAGAAAATCACTAGAGGCTGTAGAAATATGATTTTACATAATAATGTTGAGAATATCATGAACAGCTAAGAAGAGTAGTGAAAACGTTCTGAAAGAAGCCAAAGCAAAAAGAGAGCTAATTTTCAATATTAGGAAGAAACAATCACCATTCTTTGGCCATGTAATGTGAAAGCAACGGCTGGAATATAATGTGACAACTGGAAAATTGTAGGACACAGAAATAGAGGGAAGCAAAGAGAAAAGATACCAGACAGCTTAAGAGAATGGCTTGGCAGAAGGTCAACAACAGAAATAATAAATAACTGCCGAGATCGAAAGTTGTGGAGAGACATGATCACTTAGGTGAACAGGCATGTTACCTGATGATGATGACGACGACTGCGGCGATGATTGGAATTTGGTGACAGGTTGTACACTGACATTTAACACGTAGAGCTCAAATGTTATTATATTATGTATTCTGAAAAAAACATTACAGGAGATGTTGCCTCCACTGAGTATCCGCCGCTGATTTTCTAGTTTGTGACTATGGCTTGGATCTCCAGACTGTTTATTTTCACTCAGCTCTTACTTACTATATATTTGTATTACATTTCCACCTTGTTGATGTTTGCGTAAAGCAGCTTTATATCTCTAGCCAAGTTTGGATGGACTGAATTTTTCCTGAATATCACTAAAGGTCAAGGTCAAGTGCGAGACTTGAATCAGCGTCTTAGCACGCGAGTTTTCACCCATATGTACTCGGCAGCCTATCCAGAAGTGTTCGGAGACTTCTGCATAGTGTCGCTTCAAGCATCGAGACTCATGCGAGGCGGCATTCCTCACCTTCCCAGAGTACTACCCTGGAATTGAACTCTGAACCGTCTTGTCCGTAGGCCACATTGAACACCTAACCTCTCACATTTCCTTGTGTGTAAGTCTGCACGCATCATAATCGCATCTGTTTGTCATATATTATATGACATTGTCCTGTGTAGTGAAGATAAAGTCTAGTAAGATAAAATGCTGTAATTGTTATTTTTAAAAAAACCTGTTCAGAAGAGGACACCGACTCCTTTGTTGATTCTTAATCTGAATGCTTCTGTCTGTCTAGCTGTGATGTCTGCCTCAATGGGTGTAGTCTGCAGTAATTGTATGATGTTCCCGTCGTCTTCTAGTCTCTCCCTTCTCTTATCTCCAGGAATTGTATCCTACATTATCGTTCTTTTAAGTATGTGAGTGTTCTTTTCTTAATTCAATTCACTAGTCAGTTTTCGTGTATTTCCTGACGTGATAATTTACTAAATTAAACACACAAACACACAAAACAGATTTCATAAAGTAACAAGTGTGTTGTGTAGAAAAAGATTTTTCATCATCATCATCAAGTACCTTGCCTGCTGGCTTAGGTGATCATGTCTCTCCACAACTTTCTATATCGACAGTTATTTATCGTTTCTGATGTTGACTTTTTGCCAAGCCATTCTCTTAATCTGTCTGGTGTGTTTTCTCTTTGCTTCCATCTATCTCTTCGTCCCTCAATTTTCCCAGTTGTTACAATATATCCCAGCTGTTCCTTTCTCATTACATGGCCAAAAACTGATGATTGTTTCTTCCTAATATTGGAAATTAGCTCTCTTTTTTACTATGTCTCTTTCAGAGCGTTTTCAATACTCTTCTTAGATGTCCATGGTATTCTCAGAATTTTTCTGTAATAACCACATTTCTACTGACCCCAGTGATTGTCTTGTCTCTTGTCCTATTGTTCATGATTCACATCCATATGTTTCATCATACACTCCATAATTAACTTCTCTAAGCTATTTGTTGTTGTTGTTGTTGCGTTCGCCAGCTTTCAACTCTGACGAAGTCCCTAGAGACTAGGAACTGAATTTTGCGTGTTAATTCCATTTTTCCCTGGCAGCCGTGTGCACAGTGGTCCCTCGCCGCACAGGCAGATAACTCCGACTTCGGAGGTACTCATGTTTTTTTTTTTCCGTCGATGATTAACTGGCGTTTCAAGCCGCGCCTTGCTGCTGAGACCATGGGTGGTTGTCGCAGAGAGAAATCATAAATAAAAATCCCAACCGGTGTAGCCGAGATTTGAACCCACAACCTCTCTGTCCCAAGGCCGGCGTCTTGCCTCGAGACCAACCAGTCCTCCGTGGACATGGAATATGAGGAAACTGCAACAAGGAACACTTTTCATGCATAGCCTGCAATGGTTCCTGCCGCCTATCTACCATATACCAGAAGTTCACGTCCTCCCGAAAATGATGATCGTCATATTTCTTTAAAAAATGTATAGCGCTTGACGATGTTAGGCCATCGTTGTTGACTCCAATTTCGAACATATAAACACGCAGTTAGTCGTCAGATTATCCCCGTAGCACATCAAACAACAGACCGTAAGATTAGCGCACGGCCGGTCTAGGGATTTACGATGAGCCATTACGATGACGTAGCACACATAATAATCCTACGCGTTTTACACAAACAAAATATTGAATTTTGCTTGTTTGTTTGTTCTTCATCAGTTTTCTGAAGTGTTAAATTCTTCTTACAAAATTGACATGTTTATTTTGTCTCCATCTGTGATGTTCTGAGTATTTTCCTGTAATACATTCAAAGACATTGGCGTATTGTTAAAATATGTATATCTCACTTTTTTTTAAATGAATTTAGTTTTCACCTCATTTTAATCAATAGACAATTCTATTTATTGTATGGGAGAATGCATTATATATACGAGTACATACATGTATGGCTGATATACTACCCAATGTATGGCTGATATACTATGCAATGTATGGCTGATATACTACCCAATGTATGGCTGATATACTACGCAATGTGTGATTGATATACTACTAATGTATGGCTGATATACTACCCAATATATGATTGATATACTACCCAATGTATGCCTGATATACTACCCAATATTTGGCTGATATACTACCCAATGTATGGCTGATATACTACCCAATGTATGGCTGATATACTACCCAATGTATGCCTGATATACTACCCAATATATAGCTGATATACTACCCAATGTATGGCTGATATACTACCCAATGTATGCCTGATATACTACCCAATGTATGGCTGATATACTACCCAATATATGGCTGATATACTACCCAATGTATGACTGATATACTACCCAATGTATGCCTGATATACTACCCAATATATGGCTGATATACTACCCAATGTATAATTGATATACTACCCAATGTATGGCTGATATACTACCCAATGTATGGCTGATATACTACCCAATGTATAATTGATATACTACCCAATGTATGCCTGATATACTACTCAATGTATGGCTGATATACTACCCAATGCATGATTGATGTACTACCCAATGTATGATTGATATATTACCCAATGTATGATTGATATACTTACTACCCAATGTATGATTGATATACTTACTACCCAATGTATGATTGATATACTTACTACCCAATGTATGATTGATATATTACCCAATGTATGATTGATATACTTATTACCCAATGTATGATTGATATACTTACTACCCAATGTATGATTGATATACTACCCAATGTATGATGAATATACTACTGATTGAAATTGAGGCTAACTGTATTGATTGAGCTGAAGAAATGGAAACCTCAATGTGCGCTGAACGTTAATTATAAAATTGAAAAAGATACACACATCGATTGAGGGGAAAGAAATATTGATTGTAGCGCACAAACCCTTGTATCATGTGACAGACGCTGTTGAATGATTACGTTAATCAGTTTGTGACAACTCGGTCTGTCACATTAGATTGTGTCCGGTTTCTTTATTTTTTTCCTTCCCGGAGTAGTACTGTTAATCCTACATTGTGCCGGCAGATTGTTCCAACTAGATTATTGCATAGTTCTTGTCTGCTACAATTCAGAGAACGAGGAAAAAGCCATTAAAGTAAAAGATAAGAATCCGATAAGAACTGGTGTAGATACAGAACAATTTGAGATTAACTGAAAATTTCAGCTACGGCAGAACTGGTATAGATAAAGAACAATTTGAGCTTAACTGAAAATTTGAGCTACAGCTTTGCTGACAAGAGAGGACTTGACAAACTAACGATTCGACTTAAAAGATCTTTAGGAGGCCAAGACGGCCTGCAGCACACACTACTCGCGTTAGTGTCAGCGGCAAGTATATCTCATGAATATCCTTGTCCAACTGCTCGTGGAAGGCAATGATTTGGTTTTTTGGTTATCAAAGGCCCCGGTTTCACTGCAAACGAATTAAATTCCATAATTGCTCAACCGCCCGTGCCAGCGTAATCATCCGAGTTAATATCTCATCTTCCAAACAAAGAAAGGTAACTGTAGCCCCTATCGTAGCAGTCTCAGCCCACGCCAAAAGACATAAGGCGAAACCGCACAGAAAGTGAACACAGCCAACTGTTCCCTGTCATACGATATCATCATTCATCGTAAACAATTGGAATGTCGAAACATGATCGAAACGGATGAGACACACAGCTCACGGTGTACACAGAGCACTTAACTCAGTAGCTCCTGCAACAAGCCGGTAGGGAAGGATGTCGTGGAACAGTCTGGCGATCCTAGTGGGAAGGTTGCTCAGAGATGCCAGTTTGAAATCAAATCTGTTGCTTCGAAAGTAGAGGGTACAATTTGCTGTAAACCACGACACAGCGCCACTACGACACAGCGCCACCACGACACAGCGCCACCACGACACAGCGCCACTACGACACAGCGCCACTACGACACAGCGCCACCACGACACAGCGCCACCACGACACAGCGCCACTACGACACTTAAATCCCAGTTTTAAACTGGGCTATGAAGATTAATGATTGGGTGAGCACCGAAAGGAACCATAACTAGGAATCACTTTTTTCAACTTTTAAATTCCATTTCAAATGTATCCATTGAAACCTCCTACGTCAATATTGGTTTCATGGGATTTCTTTCTTCTCTCTTTTCTAGCGTTCCCCCATCGACTGCTACAGGAATGTATAGACTTGTTCGTGACCAGCCCTTAAAATGTCGTTAAATGGGCGTGTGTTGTGATTTGCAGGAAAGCTTTTATTTTTACTTGACTGGTTAATCTGCCTCTGGCAAACATGTGAACTTGGATTTGAATAGTTTCTGGTTCAACCGATCCTGGCACAAGCCGTCAGCTATGAGTCGCTGAAAGCTTTCAGCCCTGTTGTTGACGAGCGTCGTCACCTCCGTTTCGTGGAAAAATGTAGAGTGCCCCCGTCACGCCAGTGGCGTATAGGGAATATGGTGTTAGTGACCATAAATTTTACAGACCTTCGGCACATGATTTTTGGGGTAAAGTGGACGGTATTACGCCTGTGCCGCTTTACTTTTTCAGAAAAAAAACGGTACCCATTAAAGGCTGGGTGAATCCGAAAGCCGTCGGTAGGTTTCGAACCCTACCTCTTGTCCTTTGTAGTCCAGTTCACTAACCACTGAGCTATCGCTGCTCCCGCTTTATTATATGTCAACTGATTATTATTTCCTGTCTACTGTTCTGTCTATCTATTCTCTTTTTTCGAGCCGAAGATGGTACATCGGGTAGAAAATCTAGACTTTCCATGTCCGATGATCTTTGCTATTAAGTGTCAGGCGTTGCACATAACCCGCATTGAGTCTCACTATACATCTTTTTTCTGATCGCGCTTCTTAAACTCGGCAGGGAAGCTAATACCTGCTGCTGTTGCTCCTCGTCTCAGTGTTTTTTTTTTTTTTTTAGTGTTTCTCTTTTTGTTTTTGTCCTGTGGTTCCCATTTGAGGGTTAGCTTCGATATTCCCTTGTCTACCGTTGAAGGCCACAACAATGCGTCTTACAGAAGAGTGTTTAGAATACCATGAGCAGCTAAAAATAGTAACGAGTTAACAAAAAAAAAATGTCATCAAGACACAATTATTATTATTGGCCATGTAACGTAGAGGGGACAGCTTTAATGTATTGTGGCAATTTTAAAAATTGAGGGAAACAGAGATAGAGGTAATCGAGAGAAAAGGTAACAGACAGTTTAAGAGAATGTTATTGAGTTATTTGCGGGTCAACATCACTGCACTCCAAACGTGTTCTTTAGGTGCTCAGATCCCCTCCTCACATGTCCAGCGACTGACGTCTCCAGTTCTGTGTTGGTTGATAAGTCTTCTAATACGCCCACTCAGTTTCTCGTTTCTGGCTGTGTCCATCTAATTCCCATCTTTCATCCGAAGGAATGACGTGGACTCATGGTTGTCAAAGTCCTGTGCCCTTCCCACATCTCGGAGGGCATGGATGACGTCTGCTGAATCCACAGTTTGACCGTCTTCAACGACAGCACTAGCCAACCTGTCCGTTCTTTCATATTTCCGTACTCCCGCATGTTCTGGGACGTAGATAAAGATGACCCTACATATTTTTACTTCTGCAATGACTCTACCGAATGGCAGCGTACAGAGCCCGCCTCCACTTTTCTTATAAAGTTTATCTAATCACTTAGTATGAAGGCGTAGGTGGGGTCTTGTGACTCCAACCAGATGAATGCACAGGTCACTGCCATCACCTACATCATCATGATACTCGTGGTCATAATGTATGCACCACTGTCTTCTTCGACTATTATGTCTGTAAATGCTAATCCACTCCTTTGGTGTTGTGTTCCGGATCCGTCTGTATAGATGGCTGCACCCTCCTCATCGGAAGTTTTCCAGGATTAGACCTTTGACCTCCGCATTGACCAGGACTGAGTTCTGTTCCCTATATTTCCTGTCGAGTGTGACAACTCACGAGAATGTGTCCCTTATTGACGTAGACACCAGTATCCACTCCTCGCTAGTGTTGTTATCAAGAGAATGGTTGGGTAGAAGTTAGCTATAAATATGATAAACAAATGAAGCGACATACAGCCATGGAGAGACGTGATCACCTACATGCTAACAGAAGCCATACATAATGTTGATGATGACGACCATATTTATTGTTATTATAATAACAAATATTTCTACTATTTATAAATAATGGTAATTACATATAATTTTCTACTTGTCACTGGCCACCTGGGGTACCCTTAAAATGTGCGCGTTTTTCCACCGCCTCCTAAAAGTTAGCGGCCATTGTAGCGAGATAACGACTATCGTTATATCCCTGGGGATGTGACTCTTGTGTTCCTGATTTATTCCGTTGAAAGAAAACAAAACCTGTTCACGTCCAGCTCTCCTAGTGTTTTGTGTTCAGTACATTAAAAAGTTGTCTTTGAAAGCTGACACGATTGTCTACAGGCGGCGAAACAAACCAGATAATTATGTCCGCCCGCTGGGCGTGATTTTTTTTTCCCCTCTCCTCAAAAGATGATATATCTTCATCTGTATCTTTGTTGTATGTCTGACCCTTTATTGAAAGCACGGCAAACAAAGAACGATAGAGTATTTAACGTCATTTAGACAGGTTACATACTTGTATATATGTATCTTCTCTCCCTCTCTCTCTCTCTCTCTCTCTCTTTCTCTCTCTAACCTCACTCCCCTACTTCCTCTTAAATGCTTTCTGGCGACCAGGAAGACAGTGCTAGCTGTAACTCTTCTGACAGCCTTTTATCACTTGTTAAGTATATACCTTGTACTGTATGATACCACACGGTATTCTCTCCATTTGGCAAACCATTTTATTTATTGTATCTCACTTTGTTCATCAGATAAGACCAAAATTATGAGAATTAATGCAGTTGACAATAAACAAATTAAAATAGGAGAAATACCTCTACTAGACGTACAATCTTACATATATCTGGGCAGTAATATAGACACAGAGGGAGGAACAGAAAATGATACCAAAATAAGGATATCAAAAGCAAGAGGTGCATTTGTTGCACTGTGAAATATATGGAAGTCCAAGGAAATTAGGTTAAATACTAAAATAACAATTTTCAACTCCAATGTTATGTCAGTCTTATTATAAGGCTGCGAAACATGGAGAACAACTAACATGACAATTATGAAGATACATACTTTCATTAATGGATGCTTACGCAGAATAAAAGGATGGAAATGGCAGGACAAAATCACTAACATAGAATTATGGAAATGTACCAGTCAAATACCAGTGGATAAAGAGATACAGCGAAGGCGATGGCGCTGGATAGGACACACACTGCGGAAGCCAACTGAGAGTATTACACAACAGTCCCTTTTTTGGAATCCCCAGGGAAAAAAGATAAAGAAGAAGACCAAGGAATTCTTGGAAAAGACAGATAGAAGCAGAGATAACGATGATGGGGAAGACATGGAATGATCTTAAAAGAATAGCAAGAAACAGAACGACATGGAAAGTGTTTGTTGAAGACCTATGCTCCACAGGGAGCTGAAAGGTAGAAGAAGAAGAAGACGACCTTATTCATCACCCACTTCCGCAATATCCAACGTTTGTATTAATTGTCCGTCCTTACAAATACGTAGAATGGGTTTTGTTGCTTTGCTTATGGGGTTTATAGGGAAATCTACGATGTCTGTGCCTTTCGGCTAATACATGCGATCTCAGCTTGTCATTTATGGTCGAATACATGCGATCTCAGCTTGTCATTTATGGTCGAATACATGCGATCTCAGCTTGTCATTTATGGTCGAATACATGCGATCTCAGGGTGTCCGGTTAGCGCAATCGATAGGCGGTTGGCTTACGACGGCAATAGCCGGGGTTCGTACCCTGGCGAGGACACCTGGGTTTTACTAATTCCCTAAAAATTAGTGGGAGCCGCGATAGCTCAGTGGTTAGTGAACTGGACTACTACGGACAAGGGGTAGGGTTCGATCCCAACCGACGGCTTCCGGGTTCACCCAGCCTTAAATGGGTACCGGATTTTTTCTGGGAAACTAAAGCAGCACGGGCGTAATACTGACCACATTACCCCAAAAATCATGTGCTGAAGGTCTGTAAAATATAGGGTCACTAACACCATATTTCCCTATACGCCACTTGGCGTGACGGGGGTACTTTACTTTACTTTACTTTTACTACATGCGATCTCAGCTTGTCATTTATGATCGAATACATGCGATCTCAGCTTGTCATTTATGGTCGAATACATGCGATCTCAGCTTGTCATTTATGGATAACGAGATGCAGTCCCTCTTGATCTCACTTGGTTACGCTAGATGTTTTACAGTGGAGACAATAATGAAGGAAAAGAAAGGGCAGATGGTTTACAGTAATGAAGGAAAAGAAAGGGCAGATGGTTTACAGTAATGAAGGAAAAGAAAGGGCAGATGGTTTACAGTAATGAAGGAAAAGAAAGGGCAGATGGTTTACAGTATGGAGGAAAAGAAAAGACAGATGGTTTACAGTAATGAAGGAAAAGAAAGGGCAGATGGTTTACAGTAATGAAGGAAAAGAAAGGGCAGATGGTTTACAGTAATGAAGGAAAAGAAAGGGCAGATGGTTTACAGCAATGGAGGAAAAGAAAGGGCAGATGGTTTACAGTAATGGAGGAAAAGAAAAGACAGATGGTTTACAGTAACGAAGGAAAAGAAAGGGCAGATGGTTTACAGTAATGAAGGAAAAGAAAGGGCAGATGGTTTACAGTAATGGAGGAAAAGAAAAGACAGATGGTTTACAGTAATGAAGGAAAAGAAAGGGCAGATGGTTTACAGTAATGGAGGAAAAGAAAAGACAGATGGTTTACAGTAATGAAGGAAAAGAAAGGGCAGATGGTTTACAGTAATGAAGGAAAAGAAAGGGCAGATGGTTTACAGTAATGGAGGAAAAGAAAAGACAGATGGTTTACAGTAATGAAGGAAAAGAAAAGACAGATGGTTTACAGTAATGGAGGAAAAGAAAAGACAGATGGTTTACAGTAATGGGGGAAAAGAAAAGACAGATGGTTTACAGTAATGGAGAAAAAGAAAAGACAGATGGTTTACAGTAATGGGGGAAAAGAAAAGACAGATGGTTTACAGTAATGGAGGAAAAGAAAAGACAGATGGTTTACAGTAATAGAGGAAATGAAAAGACAGATGGTGTACAGTAATGGAGGAAAAGAAAGGGCAGATGGTTTACAGTAATGGAGGAAAAAAAGACAGATGGTTTACAGTAATGGAGGAAAAGAAAAGACAGATGGTTTACAGTAATAGAGGAAATGAAAAGACAGATGGTGTACAGTAATGGAGGAAAAGAAAGGGCAGATGGTTTACAGTAATGGAGGAAAAAAAGACAGATGGTTTACAGTAATGGAGGAAAAGAAAAGACAGATGGTTTACAGTAATAGAGGAAATGAAAAGACAGATGGTTTACAGTAATGGAAGAAAAGAAAAGACAGATGGTTTACAGTAATGGAGGAAAAGAAAAGACACATGGTTTACAGTAATGAAGGAAAAGAAAAGACAGATGGTTTACAGTAATGGAGGAAAAGAAAAGACAGATGGTTTACAGTAATGAAGGAAAAGAAAAGACAGATGGTTTACAGTAATGAAGGAAAAGAAAAGACATATGGTTTACAGTAATGGAGTAAAAGAAAAGACAGATGGTTTACAGTAATGGAGAAAAAGAAAAGACAGATGGTTTACAGTAATGAAGGAAAAGAAAAGACAGATGGTTTACAGTAATGAAGGAAAAGAAAAGACAGATGGTTTACAGTAATGGAGGAAAAGAAAAGACAGATGGTTTACAGTAATGAAGGAAAAGAAAAGACAGATGGTTTACAGTAATGGGGGAAAAGAAAAGACAGATGGTTTACAGTAATGGAGGAAAAGAAAAGACAGATGGTTTACAGTAATGGAGGAAAAAAAAGACAGATGGTTTACAGTAATGGAGGAAAAGAAAGGACAGATGGTTTACAGTAATGGAGGAAAAGAAAAGACAGATGGTTTACAGTAATAGAGGAAATGAAAAGACAGATGGTTTACAGTAATGAAGGAAAAGAAAAGACAGATGGTTTACAGTAATGAAGAAAAAGAAAGGACAGAATGTTTACAGTAATGAAGGAAAAGAAAAGACAGATGGTTTACAGTAATGAAGGAAAAGAAAGGGCAGATGGTTTACAGTAATGGAGGAAAAGAAAAGACAGATGGTTTACAGTAATGAAGGAAAAGAAAGGGCAGATGGTTTACAGTAATGGAGGAAAAGAAAAGACAGATGGTTTACAGTAATGAAGGAAAAGAAAGGGCAGATGGTTTACAGTAGAATAGAGAGAATCTGAGTAGAAAGACTCTTGAAAACAAATAAGGAGAACATTTGGGGGACAAGTAAACTTAGAATAGGTGTCGTGGACAAACAAGTGACTGAGTGAAGAACAGTTCAGCTGTGCGGCGATTGGCTAGTTGGGAACACAAGATATCAAGGCAAGAGAAAATTCTAATTGGTGAGGCAAGAAAATACCGGAGATTTAGAAGATGGTTAGTTGAGACTTGCAGGGCCGGAGTTCGAGAGAGGCCCTGCTGAGTGAGAGACTTGTGAAGGTATACATCAGAGTGAGTTTATGACAGTTTATGTGTTGTCCTTATTTAGGAGAGGGAGAGTAGTTTTTGCATTCGGAAGGATCTTAGAGTGGTCATGGATCAGGAATCAATGTCGTGAAGATATTAGTACGTAGAGATCGCTTACTGTGAATTGTGTACGTCAAGTAGATAAAGACGGTTCAAAGGTCGCGAGTGTCTGGTCCGTGACGAGTGCAACATTTTGCAAAAAGACACGCAACTCGATTGGGATGAACATGCATTATTGCCGTGACTCTGTCATGTGACTCTGTCATGTGACTCTATCATGTGATTGTCGTGTGACTGTGTTTCTAGTGGTAATCATGGGATATACAATCGTTTGTCTAGTGACGCAACCCTGGCACTGCTATTCCATTTTCATGTCGACGAGATGAAGTAGCACTGTATGCCGTTCTGGTTCAGTGAGCCGGACGCAAGCAGTCAGCTAGGAGTCGTTGCTATGCCTTCCCCCTTTTCAAAGTTCGCAGTCCTCTCCAGGTGTGCATATTGTTCCCTCAAGTTTTGATTTTCTGTCAATGTTGTTGGGCCAGGTTAGACTTTGAAGCTCTGTGTAGATTTGAGTCCATGGGATGGCGTGTATTTGTTGTTTACGATTTTAAGCGCGTTGGTTTTCACCACTAGTAGATCCTGGTGGTACTTTGTTTCTGTGCGCGGTACCTCAGTATAAATGGAGATGTATTCTCTACAGAGGTGCTGCTCCTCATAGAATTAAAAGGGTTCAGGTTATCTTGGGTCATTGAGATCAATGTCGTTGAGTTAATATTGTTGTTTCATCTCCAGCCTGCTGATCACGAAGTGTCAGCCACGGCGCATGTTTAGAGTGAAAATTAGGACACACACACACACACACACACACACACATATAAGTACTTCATGAGAAAGTACAAAAGAGTCAAGTTCCCATGATTACAAGACTTGAACGCTGAAGAGGAAGTAGTTTTCTGATATGTGGTTGAAGCTGGATCGCTTAGAGCTGTTTGTTGTGAGGGTCTCGTGTGCATGAGATAGGTCTTAATTCATGTTTGGTTTGTTATCACTTTATCTGTACGCGTCTTGTCCAGGGCTTGGATTTTGGTAAGCCTTTCCAGTTCTTGAATTGTACTTTTTATCCATCTGATTATCAGCCTTAGCACTGTGTTTTGTACTTCTGCTAGTCGTGTTGTGTTTAATTTTGAGGTATTGGCTGTCATGCCACATTCGAATATTGGTCGTATGGTGTCCTGGTATGTTGTTTTTTAATTGTTGCAAGTTTCCTGGTGCTTTCTTTTTGGTTTTTAGTAAGTATGGCTTCCGGTCAGTCTTCTGTAAGTGTTATGGTTATCGTTATGGAAGGCTTCAGTATCACTGTAAGCGAATTAAAATCCATAATTGCTCAACCGCCCGTGCCAGTGGAATCATCCGAATTACTAACTCATCTCCCAAACAAAGAAAGGTAACTGTAGTCCCCATCATAGCAGTCCCAGCACACGCCAAAAGACATAAAGCGAAACCGCACAGAAAGTAAATACAGCCAACTGTTCCTTGTGATACGATATCATCATTGATTTGTAAACAATTGGAATGTCGAAACATGATAAAAACGGATGAGACACACAGCTCACGGTGTGCAGAGAGCACGCAACTCAGTAGCTCCTGTAACAAGTCCGACTTGGAATATGAGGAAACTGCAAACAGGAACACTTTTCATACATAGCCTTCAATGGCTCCTGCCGCCGATCCACCATATAGACAGGAAGTTCACATCCTCCTGAAAATGATGATCGTCATATTTTTAAAAATGTATAGCGCTGGATGATGTTAGGACATTATTTTTTTTACTCCAAATTCGAACATATAAAACACAGTTAGTCGTCAGATTATCCCCGTCGCACATCAAACAACAGACCGTAGGATTAGTGTATGGCCAGTCAAGAGATATGCGATGCGCCATTATGATGATATAGCACACACAACAATGGCTGCGCCCATAGATTTCCGATTGCTCTAGTGAGTGCAGCCTACAACGAACGAAACACGGTACAAATTCCTTAAAGAGAAAAAATGTCTGCAGACTTGACGAAGCAGTCCACATTAATGAATTGTAACATGTAAATAACTTGCGGCAAATAATTCCAACGACGGTCATTGAAAAGCACTCAATGTGTTGACGTAAACGGCAGATCAACTCTAGACGGTGGAAGGCCGCATTCACAACACTTGACTTGTCAAAAATGAATATTTCCGCGTGTACGACTCCGCTTCATCGGCTTAGATTTCTTAAGTAGAACATCATTTTGACTTTAACGCAGAAAATTGCATTGGAGAGCCGAAATTAATCAGTCCCCAAATGCATTTTCTGCAGCGATCGAGAGAACATGAACTTCGTTCTACCATCTTGGAAACGGAAGTCTTCTGTCAAGGGTCATCCATGATGTATGGGTTGCTGCTCTACGTATGTGAGATGTCTTGTATGTGTGGTACTATGGCGTCTGGTTTATTGAATAGGGAGACGACATACGTTTTTGATACATTTTTCTGGACTCCCAAGTTTGTAGCCCATTTTGATATCGCGTTTAGTTATTTTCAATTCTGTGGTTTGCTGTGGAAGTTTTATTTATCTGACACATGCCAAATGATGAGATCATCTGCGTGCAGCTGGAGGTGTGATTTATACCAGACAACGAGATCATCTGCGTGCAGCTCGAGGTGTGATTTATACCAGACAACGAGATCATCAGCGTGCAGCTCGAGGTGTGATTTATACCAGAAGACGAGATCATCTGCGTGCAGCTCGAGGTGTGATTTATACCAGACAACGAGATCATCTGCGTGCAGCTGGAGGTGTGATTTATACCAGACAACGAGATCATCAACGTGCAGCGGGAGGTGTGATTTATACCAGACGACGAGATCATCTGCGTGCAGCTGGAGGTGTGATTTATACCAGACAACGAGATCATCTGCGTGCAGCTGGAGGTGTGATTTATACCAGACGACGAGATCATCTGCGTGCAGCTGGAGGTGTGATTTATACCAGACGACGAGATCATCTGCGTGCAGCTCGAGGTGTGATTTATACCAGACGACGAGATCATCTGCGTGCAGCTCGAGGTGTGATTTATACCAGACGACGAGATCATCTGCGTGCAGCTCGAGGTGTGATTTATACCAGACAACGAGATCATCTGCGTGCAGCTGGAGGTGTGATTTATACCAGACAACGAGATCATCTGCGTGCAGCTGGAGGTGTGATTTATACCAGACGACGAGATCATCTGCGTGCAGCTGGAGGTGTGATTTATACCAGACAACGAGATCATCTGCGTGCAGCTGGAGGTGTGATTTATACCAGACGACGAGATCATCAACGTGCAGCTGGAGGTGTGATTTATACCAGACAACGAGATCATCTGCGTGCAGCTGGAGGTGTGATTTATACCAGACAACGAGATCATCTGCGTGCAGCTGGAGGTGTGATTTATACCAGACAACGAGATCATCTGCGTGCAGCTGGAGGTGTGATTTATACCAGACGACGAGATCATCAACGTGCAGCTGGAGGTGTGATTTATACCAGACAACGAGATCATCTGCGTGCAGCTGGAGGTGTGATTTATACCAGACAACGAGATCATCTGCGTGCAGCTCGAGGTGTGATTTATACCAGACGACGAGATCATCAACGTGCAGCTCGAGGTGTGATTTGACCGTTTTTATACGACGTCTTTGATGTATACCAGAAAGAGAATAGCGGAGACGACACCGTCTTGAGGGACACTAGCTGATGTGGGCTCTGTGCCTTTGGTTTCCGTTTACTTTGACTCTTCCTGGTTGGAAATTAATGAAGTTTCGAATCCAGATAGAACATTTTTCCCTCAAGTTTATTCTTCAATAACTTTAGGAGTAAACCCTTTTCCACTTTGTTGAAGTCCTTTGTTAGATCTGCAAATACTGCTAACACTCTTATGTTTTCATGGAAGGCGTCTTCTATCTCCTGGGCTAAGTAGATTGGTTGGTCATGTGTTGAAGTGCTGTTTTTTTTCTGAAAACTTACTGTAGATTTGCTATGAGCTGATATTTCCTAGAAGTATTTATTGACCCTTCTTTCCATGTTTGTGGTTAGCATTACGAACAAGGTCTTCCGGTTCCAATTTTGTGGAATGTAGTTCATGTTCTCTCGACCGTTGCTGGATGTGCACCAGGGGCTGCCTAATTTTAGCTCTCCAATGCAGGTTTCTGCGTTAAAGTCAGCTTGGTGTTCCACTTAACGGTTTTGCGCCGTCTCGGAGTTGATATACGGTTTACGTCATCACATTGAGTACTGTTCAATGGCCGTCGGTTTAATTGTTTAACGCCAATTATTTACAAGTTACAACTCATTTATATGGTCTGCTCTGCCAAGTCAACCGAAGGTTTAGCTTTAGGGATTTTGCACCATCATTACGGTGTTTCGTGCGTTGTTTGCTGCATTCAGTTGAGTAATCGGGCGTTTGTGAGCGCATCCATTGGTGTGCGTGCTACGTTATCATGATGGCTGATCATATATCCCTAAACCGGGCGTACACTTATAATGAAGGGCGAAATGACTGAGTTTTGTTCATGACTTTGCAGCCCCGGTGTGACTCTCATGCTTAGAGAGTCTCATGTTAGTCAGGAGGGACGTTGCATAGTTTTTAGAGGGCTGCTATGAGATCGAGGGTTGACTTGTGAATTGGTCTATTATTTCACAGATTCACATTGCAGGGAAGATCTGAGCGTTTACGGTCTGTTGTTCGATGAGAATAATCTGACGACTAACTGTGTTTCATATGTTCGGTTTTGGAGACAAAAACGATGTCCTAACATCATCAAGCGCTGTACATTTTTTTTTTAATATGACGATCAACATTTTCAGGAGGATGTGAACTTCTAGTCAGTATGGCAGATAAGCAACAGGAGCCGTTAAAAGGCTGTGTCTGAAAAGTGTTCCTTGTTGTAGTTTCCTCGTATTCCAAGTCCCGACTTGCTGCCGGAGTTACTAAGTTAAGTGCTCTGTGCACACCGTGAGCTGTGCGCTTCATCCGTTTTGATCATGTTTCGATATTCCGATTGCTTACGATGAATGATGATATCGTATGACAGGGAATAGATGGCTGTGTTGACTTTCTGTGCGGTTTAGCCTTATGTCTTTTAGCGTGTGCTGAGACTGCTATGATGGGAACTGCAGCTGCCTTTCTTTGTTTGCGAGATGAGATATTAATTCGGATGATTCCACTGGCGGTTGAGCAATTATCGATTTTAATTCGTTTTGCAGTGATACCGGGGTCTTCCATAACCGTAACAAGGTCATCTCCCTGCTCTGTACGTGTTTAGTATTGACATCTATTAAACGATTTTCAAATTCACCAGATAACAACGGCGGATATTCATTAAGAGGAGGCAGCGGAGACCACGAACGGCTCTAATATTCTATCAGAATACATAACACAAGTCACATCCAGTTCAATGAGTTAAATGTCAGTGTATAACCAGCCACCGTGTTCCTCAGTATAGCCATGGCAGAGTTCAAGTAACTCAAGCCGTTACTAATAAATAGGCTTTAATGTCTATGGATGTCATCCCAGTTACAACAGTACGACGGCATCTATCGACCCTTCATTGTGTATGTAAAATAGTTAGACCATTTCAGTAATCTGCTCTTTGTCGTCATAACAGCAAGAGAACAACTAAGAAGACGGCCTAACTCTGTGTTGAAACGTAGAGAAGTAGAGCCAATAATAGACGAACTTATTTATAGAGCCACCTCAAGATCGCTGCGTTGTGTCTTTATATACAAAACTTGATAAGAACTGTAAGAGATGTTTATTAACAGCAGAACTATGTTTTTTCCCTCATAACTTGTAACATAAATAACCAAGACAGTGTGAAGTAATTATAAGTTAAATTCTGACAATAATTCAAAGAACTATATCACATAGGGTAACATTGCTGTAATGTTGCAAGTTATCAGGTAAAGGTCACCCTAAAGTTGAGTCGCACGTCCTGGCCTCCTTAAGTTTCGAACCGACCGTCCGCCGCTGCCCGAGACTTCTAGCAGTTAAGGGACTTGTCATACTCTTCTTCTTTAGCACAAATAATAACAACATACTTATGTTCTCCTGATATCTTTGTTTATTTAATTTGCATTTATTTATTATACAATACATTTACTATGTACATTAAATAATGAAATTAAGACAGTCATAGACATTAGCGGATAATCATTGACATATATTAATTCACTGACATTTTTAAATAAACAAGTAGTATAATGTATGTGTGTATTCATGTTCTTAGACAATAATATGGAGTCATAGACATGTATTTTAAAACATGTACTCATAGGCTTATGCCCTTTGTACATTAGCACGCATTTATAGCCAACTATACATAGACAATCAATATGTAATCGTAAACATATACGTATTCTTAAGATGTTAACACACACTCATGTTTGTGTATTATTTTATATACATTAGCAAGTATTCATAGACATGTAGTCTTAGACATGTAGTCTTAGACATGTAGAATATATTCTTAGACATTAACACGTACTCTCTTTGACGTATTCTTGCACAATAACACGCATTCTTTGCATGTATTCTTAGACATCAACAAGTATTCATAGATATGTATTCTTAGACATTAATACGTATTTATAGACATGCTTTTCGTGGACTTTAACATGTGTTCACTTACATACATGTATTCTTAGACGCTAACAAGTATTCACATAAATGTATTCTTAGACGCTAACAAGTATTCACATAAATGTATTCTTAGACGTTAACAAGAATTCACATAAATGTATTCTTAGACGTTAACAAGTATTCACATAAATGTATTCTTAGACGCTAACAAGTATTTACATAAATGTATTCTTAGACGCTAACAAGTATTCACATACATGTATTCTTAGACGTTAACAAGTATTCACATAAATGTATTCTTAGACGCTAACAAGTATTCATATAAATGTATTCTTAGACGTTAACAAGTATTCACATAAATGTATTCTTAGACGTTAACAAGTATTCACAGACATGTGTTGACGTACATACATGTATTCCTAGACGTTAACAAGTATTCATAGACACATATATCGTAGACATATAGTCTCAGACATTGATAGGTATAGATGGGCATTAATTAAGAGGCATTAATTCATTAACTAATTCGTAATTATAGACATGTGTTCATAGACATAATATATTCTTAGACATTAACGTGTGTTCATAGACATTTATTCATAGACGTTAACGCGTGTTCATAAGACAATTTCATAGACTGCACATGCATTCATACTATCATGCATTCATACTATCATGCGTTCATGGAAATTAGCTTGTAATCACAGAGCCTATTCTCAGATATACATACATGAATATACATTGATAGCATGTATTCTTTATTTTCACGCATTCACTGATTCGTAGACGTTTGATGTACAATCATTGACATGTAAAATTAAATGGAGATAATTAATATTTGTACTTAGACATTGACTGGAAATCGTTGACATGTGTTCTTAGACATTGTCATTAATTGAAAATCATTAACCTGTCTTCATTTGTATTAATCAGTCATGCATTGTTATTTGCTGTAAGTTCACATTTGTTAACAAATAATCATTGCCATACCAACGTAGACACCAATGTGTATTCAATGACAAACATGCAGGCAGTTTTTAAACGTAATAAAAAAAAAAAAAAAAAAAGTATCCACATAAATCATTGGTGAGTATGCAGTCATTAATATAATATCATGACATGCCTACGGTCTTTGGCATATAAAATAGACATTACATTGTGAACCGTATTAGAAAACATTGGCACCGTGTTTGGGGTGCCAGAAAACAGTACATCGACAATGTGATTTGTTTTCCCTCCCAATAAAGAAAGTTTAATTATTTGTTCAATTATCTTTTGGCACAAGTGAGCCCTTGACTCGGGAAGAAGAGTTGGCAGTGAGATCTGAAACATAATGTTGGTGGTGAAGGGAACTAGTGCAGGCCATAACTGAGGTACTTCTCAAAGCATGACCTCGATACACGCAAAGTAGAGAAATTTTACTCATTTCATTATGTTGCTCGTGTCATTGACTGCTCTGTCAATCCCTGGTTAAACACAGGATATTGAAGATAAGAACGTGGACAAAGTAATATTCGGGTTCCTACACACGTCTCTTCACCCTGCTACAGTGTTGTTTGTGATGTGTTGTGTCATCTTAACTTCCTCATTTGTCTTTCAACGCCGAGGGGAAAAATAATGTGTGGTCTTTTGCTCTTCTGTTGCTGTTATGTTTCTTAGTGTTTCTAATATTCCATCAATCCACCATTTTCGTGGTCGGCCCTTGGGTCTGGTGTCCTCGCAACGTTTATTGAAAGTTTGTTATGTTCTCTATGTTTCGTTCTTTCTGACTTATCACGTGGTCAAACCATTTTATCTGTTTGTTTTTTTTTAAATGTACTCTATGGCAGAAATTGCTTCTAACATTTTTCTCAGTTCTTCATTTGTGATCTTTTATCTCAGTTTGTTTCCTGTTTTCTGATTGTTCTTGAGTGTAGAGTCCAGTTCTGGCATTCGAAGCACAACGTTAGTATTCAGATTGTATTGTAGAGTGCCCGTTTTGCCTCTGGAGCTATTACCTTCTTGAACGGCAGTGGCGATAGTAGTCCGATGATTTGACAAGCTTTGTTTCTTCTTAAGTCTATTTCTGATGCTTGTGAAGTATTGTTTGTCATTAGACTTTCTAAGTATTTAAATTCCTACACTTGTTTTGTCGTTCGTCTATCGGTTATGTTGATGTTCTGTTTCTCTTTTGCGATGTTCGTGACTTCTGTTTTGTTGATTTTCGTTTTGTATTGAGTGTCTGTGCTGTTTATATCATTATTGTATTTTTATCATTTTTGTGTTTAAAAAAAAACAAAACAAAACGGCGCCCTTCACTAGCCGTGTCATCGCAATGACTAAGGCTATGCAGTTACTAAGGCTGTTTTTCATTTGTCTTCAATGGAAACTGTTTGATACTTACATATAAAATTACTCAAAATCGACTCTCGTTGGCTTTATGTGAAGAAAGAACATACAGATTGAAAATGTGTAACAGCTTTACTCTAGCAGATTTATTTTAACAGCTTTACTTTAACAGCTTTAATTCAGTAGCTTTACTTTAATAATTGTACTAAACGTTGCAGTAAATTAACGCTATGCTTGATTGACAGTTTGGGAACATGTTAACAGCATGACACAGTTTGTTTAGCTTTTGCCTTATCGCCAATAATGGTCTAGGTAGCACCATAGCAAATATCTTTTGGTAATGAAGTGTTAGATACTGCTAGGCCTCAGTTTCATGAGGTGATGTGGCCAGTTCACTTCCTCCCTGCCTTTCCTTCCCATATATCTCCAATACTTTTTAAATAGCATTATGTGTACTGTAACTACTTTTAACGTCTTAATAAAACAAATTAACATCAACCAACTATTTAAACTACATCTGTTCACCTTTCTACTAGTCTTGGTTATATCAACAATATAAACAACTTCTGAACTAGGTAATAGATGTTTTTCCATCTTTGGAATGCAAAAGATAACGTTAACCATCTGTACGTCAAGAATGTACAGACGTTAATGAAAATACAAGCACTGATGGACTCATAAGTTTGCATATTTCACTGCTAAACCAAACAAATTTCCCTCAATTATAAAAGTGAACTATTCGTAGATCGTGGCAATATAATAGCCTGGTCCTGTTTTTTTTGTTTCAAAACTTGACAAACGCTAATCAATATATTCTGTTTGTGAACCACTTCAGGGGAAATAAATATTGTAAAAAGTGGTTGTAATTAAGTTCTAGATTATGTAACTCTCTCAGATAAGATCAAATATTGTGTTGTTTCTTTAAAGATTCAATTTTTACAATTTTAAAAATGGTTGTGGTTTTAAAAATAAGTTTGTAAAATATGTGGATAAACCAATCTTTAAACATTGCAAATACTTTCCTCATTAAAGAAAGAAAGAAGAAAATATAATGTTATGTCTGTTACATTTTATAGCAGTCGCAACATATAAAAGTAGTAAAGTAAAGAGCCCCGTCACGCCAAGTGGCGAATATGGTGTTAGTGACCATACATTTTACAGACCTTCGGCACATGATTTTTGGGGTAATGTGGTCGGTAATACGCCCGTGCCTCTTTACTTTCCCAGAAAAAAATCCGGTACCCATTAAAGGCTGGGTGAACCTGGAAACCGTCGGTTGGGATCGAACCCTACCCCTTGTCCTTTGTAGTCCAGTTCACTAACCACTGCCCTATCGCGGCTCCATTCACAACATATAGTGTTTGTTATTTGGGGAAAACAAACACACACGCTAGTATTAAAGAAGTTGTGATCTCTTAGTGATACACGTGAACAAACCAAGTTGTCATAAATTATAATATACAGATTGGGCATCTTACTCACATATGATCACCATACACGAACGTATTAACTACCAGACTGTAAAATGAGAACGTAGGGAAAGGGGGAGGGGGTTGCTACATTGTAGTTTCCTGCTGGCTTATTGTTGCTGGGATCCCCTCCTCGCATGTCCTGGAGTGTCCAGCGACTGACGACTCCCAGTTCTGTGTTGGTTGATAAGTCCCCGTATACGCCCACTAAGTCTCTCGTTTCTGGCTGTGCCCATCTAACTCCCATCTCTTTCATCCGAAGGAGTGACATGGACTCATGGTTGTCAAAGTCATGTGCCCTTCCCACATCTCTGAGGGCATTGATGACGTCTGCCCGATCCATTGGTTGACCGTCCTCAAGGACAGGGCAGTTAGCCAATATGTCCGCTCTTTCATATCCCCCTTTTTAAAAATGTATTTCCTTATAAACAGGTCCATTGGACAAAGTTTTGAAAATAAGTCGCCAATTCGCGTAGTTTAGAATTTTTCTTTGTAACTTTACCGTCCTGTGGTCTCAAAGTGGTGAAATCTAGCCTTTTAGAATAGCGGCCAAAACCTGGTGACCCCGTGTGAACTCTGCGCGCATTAAAGATCGCTGGGCAGCTAAAAGTCGAAATTTGTCAGACAGAAATGACCAATGCTAGGACAAAAAGATTGTTGAAGAAGTAACATTTCTATGACGCAAGTTAGCCGAGTTGGCAGTGTTCCCTAGCGTTTGGCTTTTCGTGGCGCTGTGCCAAGGAGTACGGGTTCGATCCTGCTTCGGACCATATATTGTTCTTTGGGTTTTTTTTTTCTGTTGTTGATTATTTGTCATTTATTTTTTCATAGTGCTGAAAACACACATCTTCCTCTGAAATGACTCGTTAAAAAAGTCTATCCAAACCGAATACGGATGTATCGGGTCGAAGGGTGCAGAGAAAGTAAGTTCGCGACACAATCCACACCCACTTAACTAGTTACTGCTGCTGCTGAAGTCAATACTTCTAGTTTTGTTGTATGAGTAGCATTTTAGCAGCAGTCCTAAACAATTGTCAGCATTTTAGCAGCAGTTCTAGTAAATTGTCAGCATTTTAGCAGCAGTCCTAAACAATTGTCAGCATTTTAGCAGCAGTCCTAAACAATTGTCAGCATTTTAGCAGCAGTTCTAGTAAATTGTCAGCATTTTAGCAGCAGTCCTAGAAAATTGTCAACATTTTAGCAGCAGTCCTAGTAAATTGTCAACGTTTTAGCAGCAGTCCTAGAAAATTTTCAGCATTTTAGCAGTAGTCCTAGAAAATTTTCAGCATTTTAGCAGTAGTCCTAGAAAATTGTCAACGTTTTAGCAGCAGTCCTAGAAAATTTTCAGCATTTTAGCAGTAGTCCTAGAAAATTGTCAACGTTTTAGCAGCAGTCCTAGAAAATTTTCAGCATTTTAGCAGTAGTCCTAGAAAATTGTCAACGTTTTAGCAGCAGTCCTAGAAAATTTTCAGCATTTTAGCAGCAGTCCTAGAAAATTGTCAACATTTTAGCAGCAGTCTTAGAAATATTATCAGCATTCTAGCAGTAGTCTTAGAAATATTGTCAGCATTCTAGCAGTAGTCTTAGAAATATTGTCAGCATTCTAGCAGTAGTCTTAGAAATATTGTCAGCATTCTAGCAGTAGTTCTAGAAATATGTTAGCATTTTAGCAGTAGTCAAAGAAAATTGTCAGCAATTTAGCAGTAATCCTAAATTGTCAGCGTTTTAGCAGCAGCTCTAAGAAAATTGTCAGCATTTTAGCAGTAATCTTAGAAATGTGTCTACATCTTCGCAATGAGCATTTTAGCAAGAGCAGTACCAGACAATTATCAGCATTTCAGCAGCAGTCCTAGAACATTGTCAGCAAATTAACAGTCAGCATTTTAGCAGCAGTACCAGAAATTGTCAGTATCGATGCATGAAAATGATCGGTGTGTGATGTTTTCTGCTCATTATTAAAAGTATTATTCTTGTGGGAGTCATTCCAGTATATGACACTGCACAACAAGGCGAATTGTTCTTTATATAGTTCAACATTTGTTCTATTGATGATATTCAAACAAAATAATGCTTGGGGAAATATAAATTTCAGATATTGATAAAGTTGATACTTTCCGGCTTGAAATATTTTATATGTAATCAGATATGGTATCACAAATCGCATCGAAAACTTCTAAATCAGTTTGAATGTGTATGAAAAGTATAGGCATGTTATTTGTCTGAAATAACGCGTTTAACGGCGTCATCCACTGCAAACTCTTCTGTCTTCTTGGTTAGGGCCAGTGAACTACATTGATCGAGATTACACTTCATTTTACTGTAGTAAAGTAGAAACTAATAAGTCTGGGAATGTAAGGAGCACTAACAAGTCTGGAAAAGTGAGGAGCACTAACAAGTCTGGAAAAGTGAGGAGCACTAACAAGTCTGGAAAAGTGAGGAGCACTAATAAGTCTGGAAAAGTGAGGAGCACTAACAAGTCTGGAAAAGTGAGGAGCACTAACACGTATGGAAATGTGAGGAGCACTAACAAGTCTGGCAAAGTGAGGAGCACCAACAAGTCTGGAAAAGTGAGGAGCACTAATAAGTCTGGAAAAGTGAGGAGCACCAACAAGTCTGGAAAAGTGAGGAGCACTAATAAGTCTGACAAAGTGAGGAACACTAAAAAGTCTGACAAAGTGAGGTACACTAAAAAGTCTGACAAAGTGAGGAAGACTAAAAAGTCTGACAAAGTAAGGAACACTAAAAAGTCTGACAAAGTAAGGTAAGACTAAAAAGTCTGACAAAGTAAGGAAGACTAAAAAGTCTGACAAAGTGAGGAAGACTAACCGGTCTGGCAAAATGAGAAGGGATCGAGAGGAACCCGGTACTCATAAATGTCATGCTGAAGTCAGATGTCTTGAAGCAAAATATGCATCTATCACAGCTTGCTGTACAGCACAATACAACACATCGACGATAATCTAACGCCTCTTAAAGGCATGAAAGAAGGTAGTAGCCAGATAAGCACAAGAGAAGATATTTATGTAACTTATACATGAAGAAGAGAAATTAAAATATCAAACATCTGTGATAAGAACTTTCCACTTCCCAAACATCTGTGATAAGAACTTTCCACTTCCCAAACATCTGTGATAAGAACTTTCCACTTCCCAAACATCTGTGATAAGAACTTTCCACGGCTGATAATCTTGTTTTGTGAAATAGACTAGTATGCACCATTATGGTAAACATTTCTATGGGACTAGCTTGTTGCTATAAATAGAACTGTTTAAACTTGTCATAGGCTGGAGCTGGATACAGTGGGCATGTTGTTGAAATTGATTTACAGAAAACAGCCAATCAGAAAACAGCACACAAGAAAACCAGACTTTTGCGGACACCGAAATGCGCGTGCTGTCGTGTTTGTGATTATTTAGATCGTTGTTAACGTTGTATTTAATGTGACAGTAAAAATATCCGCTTTCTCTCCCAAGACCACTCGCTTTACCCGCTGACATAATTTATTGACAGAAGACTTCCGTTCTTATTGCCGCAGCAATTCTGTTTCCTGTCATGCGCACAGACAAATGAATGCCACTCTCCTGTCCTGTGAGAGCTCTTCATGACATTTCCCTTCATTTTCAATTTCAATCATTTTTATTTGTTTTTCCGCGCAGAGAACTTTCTGCAGTTTTTCTAGGCTTTAATTCCAGTTAAGTGATTTTCTTCCTTTCTGTTTTTTCCTTTATAAATGGACTAAATCATTCAAATTTAAATAATTAATTCATTTTTTGGGGGCCAACATTATTTTAATTAAACAAATATGAATAAAAAGTTTTAATTACGAATATTTGGAAAGCGAGTGGCCAAGTGGACTGTACCTGATGCCCTTTAATCAAGCGAGCACGGGTTCCATTCCTGGTGACGTTATAGATGTATTGCTATTGAATGTGAATCCAGCTCTGATCTGTTAAAAACTGCACGGTGACTTTGGCCTCCCATTCCCAATCACGTTACCCCCCTACCAGACTATAGGAAATAAGAACACTTTCACACCGAATGGTTCGTTTGTTAATTATGATTTGTGTTGCCCCAGATTATCAAGTGACAGGACATTGAGAATGCGATGATAGTGGAATACAAGATTTTATTGAAAGGTAGCTAGATATAAGAAAATATAAGATCATTGCAAGACTTTATGCGATATTACTTTAGAAAACAGATGTAGATTTTGGTTACTAGAAATGCATAACGTATGGTACATAATGTAAAGTGTCTTGTTATGATTGCATAAAGTTGCATCATAGCGTCATCTTGTCATAGACATTTGTGTGTAATAACTTGCGTTTCTTGCTTTCACAGTACACACGCTTGGTGGTATAGCTATGTTATTGCGTTCTCGATTAACTGTGTGTATGTCATTGACATATGAATTTGTTGTCATAATTAAGTCAATATTATGGACACAAATCAGTCCTAAGTTCTTGACATAAACACATAGTGTCATACATACAACGATGTGTGTAATTGATGAACATATATAAGAAAACATATAATGACTCATATTGATGGTAGATAAGGTGACTAGTTATATTACAGAGTTCGGTCTATGAACAGTGAT
This sequence comes from Megaustenia siamemsis, assembly GCA_032433765.1. Taxonomy (NCBI): domain Eukaryota; kingdom Metazoa; phylum Mollusca; class Gastropoda; order Stylommatophora; family Ariophantidae; genus Megaustenia; species Megaustenia siamemsis. Next base: position 44,821,614 of record JAVIAB010000160.1, on the reverse strand, counting down.
GTCATAACTGAGAACAACATAGCTTCAAGTCGACAGTACTTCAAGTACAACTAAAATAGAGTACTGCGACATGTAAGTGTGACCACCAATTATGGCTGACCTTCCTGTCTAAATAAATACCTCATCGGGGAAATCACACAAATAAGGTACAATAAGCACAAACAGCGCCCATCAAACGCTCCAAATACACATCTCTCGGGATAAAAGCCTGGACGTTCACGCGACGTTCAGCAAACAGAACACATTCAGTAGAAGTCGAATATTGCAACGTAAATATTCAGACGATTGCAACATTCCTGTGTAGAAAGATCCATTAAATGTTGATGAATTATCGATGTCAAAGCTTCAACCATTAGTGCGAAGAAATCTACGATGTTTGGCATGTTGATATGCAGAATTATTTTAGAAAGTTATGATTGATGACGTCTGTATGACGTGGTTTTTCGGATTTCAGCTGACGTCTGCCAGGTATGTTTGTATGTGTGTGTGATTTCCTGATGTGCTATGTCTCTGCTCAGTAAGTGCTTAAAATACAAGGACAATGTCCCTCCCAATAATTAACTTTCAGTGCCAATCGTTGCTATGTAGCAGCCAAATTGTTAGAAAGTCACTACAGACATGGGATGCCTTAGAAGGATGCTGAATGTGACAAGAAGAGACAGAACAGGAACATGAGCGCATTAAGACTTGGATGCAGCACGTCCAATAATTTGAATATATATCAACATCATCAAAAGACAGAATTTCTCAAAGAGCCTTAACACTAAGATACAGCGAGAAGAGGGGAAAATGTAAACCTAGAAGGCGACAGAGTAATGGACATCACGAGGATGCTGGAGACACGCTACAAACCATTGACCCGAACACTCTAGGTTTCCTCCACGCTGAAAGGCACTACAGCCAAAGCAATGTAAAAGAAAAGTAATTCATGGAGGACCTAACACAACACATAGACAAAGGAGTCCAGACAAATAAAAATTAGCGTAATACAAAAATAGTATGTCATCAGTGAAAAAATGAGCCACAAGTAGCAGTTAAAAGACCTAAAAATAGAACGCACATCATCACAGAAATATGGGAACGATGACGTCCTACATCAGCAGGACTGAAAGTGAACAGCAACTAACAATTGAGTTCTTATGCCAGGATCAGTGAACCAGATCTGATCAAGATCCTTGTGAATGCCACGCGGTACTACTGGGAACAGACCAAGCAGTCTAGCTAGCAATGATCGAAGATGTCGCCGATATCCAAACATGCGTGCTGAAATCGAGTGTGTTGGGCTGAAATGCGAATAAATCACAACTCGTCGTAAACAGCAACATAACACACCTAAAATTCGTGAGAGCTTTAGTTTTTATACAAACACAGAAGAAGAAGAAGGTCACATTTAGAGATATTTATAAGAAAGCCGAACATTGTAGAGAAACATTCAATAAGAAACCACTGCAAAATATTACCAAATACTCTCAGTCTGAAATAAACACTGACATAAACACTGAAATAAACACTGACATAAACACTGAGGCCCCATCGGAGAAGAAATAAATTAAGCTCTCAATGAGCTGAAGAACAAGGGAAGAGGTCATGACCAAGACTATCTGAATACCGAACTGTTCAATGTAGGCCTGGCACTGGCAGGAGAAATTCTGGAGCCATCTTCTCAAACATTTGGCTACTTGAAAGAATAAATTCACAAAAATCACTGGTCAGCTCAAGGCTGGTGATATCTCAATGCGATGTGTTCACCGGTGATGACAACACGATCCTACTTTGTTCATCATTTGTCCTCCATATCAAATGTTCAACGATCATTTGCGCATGTAGTAGCAGTGGCAGTGGTAGTAGCAGTGGCAGTGGTAGTAGCAGTGGCAGTGGTAGTAGCCGTTGGCTGGATTTTCCAGCGCCACTAGAAATGTTATTTTTAAAAATTTTCTTTCGCTGTGTATTCTCTTTTTCTATTATTTTGTTTGCTGCTTGTTTGAGTTGAAGCTTTAGAGTGTGTTTCCAAAGATTGCGGTCTGCAGCTATTTCTTCCCAGGTTGCAGGGTTTATGTTCAGAGTCTTCGCTCCCATGCTGCAGGGTTTATGCTCAGAGTCTTCATGTCACGTTTACACGCGTCTCCAAATCGAAGTTTTGGGCGCCCCCTAGTTATTTTGTGCATGTACCACAGTCATATTTATCACATCTCTAGGTGGTAAAAACGACGATACCTCAATCTGTTATGGCTTGTTCAGTCTATAAGTTATTCTGTTGTATTGAGGTAAATAAGTATTATTTTTGGTAATCCTAGCGTTATGTAGTCCATATCTTCATATATTTGTTTCTGACAAAGCTCTTTCGCCCCTCATTGGTTATATTTGCATCTAGTTGGTGTAGTTGGCCATCTTGTCGGCTCACCGCTTCCATTATGAATGCCATGAGTATTGCATTAAGATGGAATGTACTAAACATTCTTTCATATCCCTGCCGAAGCTTATTGGATATAGCTCTTAAATCATTCATAACTGCTTTTAACATGCCTGACTCCTGATGTAGGAGTTTCTATTTAGCTAATTTTTGTATCAGATTTTTCTATGTAACCAACATTCGATGTAGCTGTTTTTATGTAACTAACATTTGATGAAGCTGTTTCTATGTAACTAACATTTGATGAAGCTGTTTCTATGTAACTAACATTTGATGAAGCTGTTTCTATGTAGCTAACATTTGTTAAAGCTGTTTCTATGTAGCTAACATTTGTTAAAGCTGTTTCTATGTAGCTAACATTCGATGAAGCTGTTTCTATGTAACTAACATTTGATGAAGCTGTTTCTATGTAACGTAGATTTGTTGAAGCTGTTTCTATATAACTAACATTTGTTGAAGCTGTTTCTATGTAACTTAGATTTGTTGAAGCTGTTTCTATGTAACTAACATTTGTTGAAGCTGTTTCTATGTAACTAACATTTGTTGAAGCTGTTTCTATGTAACTAACATTTGTTGAAGCTGTTTCTATGTAATTAACATTTGTTGAAGCTGTTTCTATGTAACTAACATTTGTTGAAGCTGTTTCTATGTAACTAACATTTGTTGAAGCTGTTTCTATGTAAATAACATTTGTTGAAGCTGTTTCTATGTAACTAACATTTGTTGAAGCTGTTTCTATGTAATAAACATTTGTTGAAGCTGTTTCTATGTAACTAACATTTGTTGAAGCTGTTTCTATGTAACTAACATTTGATTAAGCTGTTTCTATGTAATTAACATTTGTTGATGCTGTTTCTATGTAACTAACATTTGTTGAAGCTGTTTCTATGTAGCAAAAATTTGTTGAAGCTGTTTCTATGTAAATGTTATTTGAGGAAGCTGTTTCTATATAACTGACATATTGTGGCTGTTTCTACGAAACCAACTGCAGTATGTTTTACAAGTAGCCGTCTAGATAACTCCCATATGACAAAGCTGCTTCTATTGACATGTGATATAGCTGTTTTTATGTAAGTAGTAGATTGCAATAATGAAATTATAATTATTGAAATACTGGATAGCTTTGTGTCATGGCATGGAAAACAGTCAACAACAGAACTGATACGATGCACGGTAGATAGAAGATTGTGGAGGGACATGATCGCCTACTCCAACCGGTATGGCATATGATGATGATGATGAATAAACTGGTTTGCTGATTATATGTAACTGACATCTAACGCAGCTGTGACATGAGTACCATTCATTTTTGGAATATCTTTGTTTTACATACTTATCATCATTATCAGGTAACGTGCATGCTGGCGCAGGTGATCATGTCTCTCCACAACTTTCGATCTCGACAGTTATTCATCATTTCCGTTGTTGACTTTCTGCCAAGCCATTCTTTTAATTTGCCTGGTATCTTTTCTCTTTGTTCCCGCTATCTCTTCGTCCCTCGATTTTTCCAGTCGATACAATATAAGTCACCTGTTCCCTTCTCATTACATGGCCAAAAAATTATTGTTTCTTTCTAATATTGGAAATTAGCTCTCTTTTTGCTTTGACCTCTTTCAGAACGTTTTCATTACTCTTCTTAGCTGTCCATGGTATTCTCAACATTCTTTTGTAAAACCACATTTCTACAGACTCCAGTGATTTTCTTGTCTGTTGTCCTGTTGTCCATGATTCACATCCGTATGTCACGAAGCTGGTTCTACATAACATTTAAGAACTCTTTTTCTTGTTTCTATTGTCAAAAATGGATTGCATAGTATCTTCCTCATTTTTTTGGAAAGCTGCTTTTGCCTCAGCCTATCTGCATCTCACCTCCGTTGTACATCTACCATCTGAGGTTAACATTGTTCCCATATATTTAAATCCATTTACCTGTTTTAATATTGTACCACTTGTCTTCATTGTGCACTGTAGTGATGTACTTTTCTTTGATGCTACCATTACTTCTGTTTTTTGTTGTTGTTTTTCTTTTTTGCTATCAAGGTTCAGGGCCTTATTTTTGCTTTCTTTCACTATAATGCCTAACATTTCTTGTAACTCATTTTCACTCTTAGCGATTAAGACTGTATCGTCAGCATACTTTAGATTCTGTGTACGTATATCCCAGTGTAAATACAAATTCGTACATGCAAAAAATAAAAAATTGACAATGCATACACTTTAGCCTTCACATATAATCTCACACTAATACACACATCAGCATGAAAGAGAACACCATTTCGCAGTTTTTGAAAAAGGGAAACTCGATCTAGGTTAAGGAATAACAGGTTCCTGCAACAACACATTTCTTACCTAGGTGTTCTGTGCTCATCAAATGATCACACTTTTTACTACAACGAAAGAGTTCAGAAAAGATCCTCATCAAAAACATTCAGTTGAGGAAAAAGGCTTATTCACACAAACACACACATACACACAGACACACACACACACAGACATACAAACATACACACGCACAAACAAACACAGACAAACAGATTCGGTTAAAACAAAAGTCTTCAATAAAATCTCGTGAAAATAAAGGTACTAACAGCGTCGAGGACATGGAAATCACGTCTTCTCTATGATTTCACGTCATTTCTTCACTAAAAACAGCTGAAAACATGACTTGGTGAGAACTTACTGCTGCGGGATCTCTGAACGGTCTTTATCATTTTTTAAAATATTTTTTTTCAATTGTCACCAACAACTGACAGTGACGGAACTCTACCCACTGAGACGTGCCTCGTCCTGTCCGACCTAGTGGGGCACAGTGTTGGAACTCCCTGCCAGAGTGTTCCAGGCTGTTTTTGGTAGCGCGTCGAGAGAGTATGTGTGACCTGTCGACTAGAGGTAGTTCAAATCCAGGGCATGGTGAAGGGCAGCAAGGTCGGAATGATTTGATATACGCCAGAACGGCCAGTTCATCTGTGGGCAATGAAACAAATCGTGAAATAAACCATTGACATTTAACACTATAGAGATAGCAATAGAAACAAATCGTGAAATAAACCATTGACATGTAACACTATAGAGATAGCAATAGAAACAAATCGTGAAATAAACCATTGACATGTAAGACTATAGAGATAGCAATAGAAACAAATCGTGAAATAAACCATTGACATTTAACACTATAGAGATAGCAATAGAAACAAATCGTGAAATAAACCATTGACATTTAACACTATAGAGATAGCAATAGAAACAAATCGTGAAATAAACCATTGACATTTAACACTATAGAGATAGCAATAGAAACAAATCGTGAAATAAACCATTGACATTTAACACTATAGAGATAGCAATAGAAACAAGAACAACATATTCATCATCATGTGCCATATCGGTTGGCCTAGGCGATCACGTCCTTACACAATTTCATATCACCGTGCATAGTATCAATTCTGCTGTTGACTTTTCCATGCCATGACACCAAGCTACCTAGTATCTTTTCTCTTTGTCGTCCGGGATCTCTCTTTCCCTGTAATTTACCAGTTGTAATCATGTATTCCAACTTTCCTATTCTCATGATATGTCCAAAAAATGTTGATTGTTTCTTTCTGATGTTTTTTAGGGGCACCCTTTTTGTGTTGGTCTCTTTGAGAATGTCCTCGTTAGTCTTTTTTTAGCTGTCCAGGGAACTTTCAACATTCTTCTGAGAAATCAGATCTCTGTGACCTCTAATTGTCTTTTCATTTGTTTGTCTACTGCCCATGATTCGCTTCCATAGGTCAGAACTGGCTCTATATAGCACAGATGAACTATCTTTCTCACTTCTATTGACATGGACTTGTTGCGTAAGACGTTTTTCATTTTCTGAAATCCTATTAACATTACACACACAATATTAATGAACTCAAAGTCTAGTGCCACGAACGGCATTACCAAAACAATAGAATCAATTAACTAAAGTCGAGATCGAATTTTTAAAAATGTTAACAATGACCTGAAGCAATGAGTCCCAAACTGTTGAGATCTGTGGCCCCCTTTCTCCCTGCTGATCTTATTCTGCAAAATGGTAGATAGACCGTATAGGTCAACTAAATTCTAACGCAGTTGTAAATTACGTCAGAACGAACATTCTCACATGGAAACTCGTTTATGTGCTAAATACTATTAAGTCTATGTGGATGTGGAAGTTCAGTGGTTAGTGAACTTCACTACAGCGGACAAGAGGTCTAGTTCGATCCTGATCGACGGCTTCCGGGTTCACCCAGTCTTAAATGGGTACCAGCTTTTTTTTTTCTGGGAAAGTAAAGCGGCACGGGCGTAATACCGACTACATTACCCCAAAAATCATGTGCCGAAAGGTCTGTAAAAAGTATGGTCACTAACACCATATTCCCTATACGCCACTTGGCGTGACGGGGCTCTTTACTTTTTTTAAAATATGTAAAAGTTGTCATTATATTATGTGTAACTGCCGAGTAGGAACAAGGCAATATCCTTGGCGCAGTTCCCTTACCAAAGTTTTGGCAGCGCCCCTTGGTTACTCGACGCACACTTCAGGAACGAATGTTAAAGTGATGCCATCAACGCTAAAGTGGCGTCCACAGGCTGCAACCTTCGTCTTCTGCTTCCTGGACATTTAAACGTCAATAAGTTGGAGTAAATCAATTGCTCAGATGGTAACATCCCAGTACAGCTTACCCAGGTATAGTACTCATGTACTGTACAGTACTACCACAGCAGCCTTCTTTATTCAACATTTGTTGGACAACTCTATTACCTTCTTTATTGAACATTTGTTGGACAACTCTATTGCCTTCTTTATTCAACATTTGTTGGACAACTCTATTGCCTTCTTTATTCAGCATTTGTTGGACAACTCTATTGCCTTCTTTATTCAACATTTGTTGGACAACTCTATTGCCTTCTTTATTCAACATTTGTTACAAGAAGAAGATAGAAAAACAAACATGTTTCTTCTATTACATAATCATCATTATTATTAAGAAGGTATATTTTAAAATGTACAAAATGTTGCAATTAAAAATTGAATATTGTATCTCTTGACATTCTCAATTTTGCCAATCTTTTATCCTTGTTGATTATGAACATTAACTACTAAAACATCATTTGTACTTCTGCTTCTTCTTCTTCTTTCCTTCCTCATTTGCCTTTCTGCGTTGAGGGGAAATAAAATTTGCGGTCTTTTGCTCTTCTGTTCGCCTCTGCTGCTGTCATGTTTACCATTGCTTCTAATATTCCATCAACCCATCTTTTTCGTGGTCGTCCCTTGGGTCTGGTGTTCTGGCAACGTTTATTCAGGGCTCGTTGTGTTGTGTTTTGATCACTCTGCCTTGTCACGTGCCCAAACCATTTTATCTGTTGTTTATTTATATATTCTCTAGCAATAAGATAAATGAGAGAAAATGTTGCTAAATCAATATACAGTAGCAACAATCATGTGTACACAAATATTAATTTTAGATAAATATACAGTAGCAACAATCATGTGTACACAAATATTAACTTTAGATAAATATACAGTAGCAACAATCATGTGTACACAAATATTAACTTTAGATAAATATACAGTAGCAACAATAATTTGTACACAAATATTAATTTTAGATAAATATACAGTAGCAACAATCATGTGTACACAAATATTAACTTTAGATAAATATACAGTAGCAACAATCATGTGTACACAAATATTAACTTTAGATAAATATACAGTAGCAACAATCATGTGTACACAAATATTAACTTTAGATAAATATACAGTAGCAACAATCATGTGTACACAAATATTAACTTTAGATAAATATACAGTAGCAACAATCATGTGTACACAAATATTAACTTTAGATTAATATACAGTAGCAACAATCATGTGTACACAAATATTAACTTTAGCTAAAAATGTGACGTTTTATGTCTGGTGAAACCACTCCCATCAAATATTAATTTCAAAAGTAAGAGGAATGTACCAGGCTCAGAACATCGTCATCCATAAATGCTGCACATTTCCTGGATTAGAATTAAAATAGCTCTTGGAGATAAAAACAAATACACACACACACACACACGCACGCACGCACGCACGCACACACACACACACACACAAAGTTTCTAAATTGGCTCATCATTTTAAAGTGGATTGAAAACAAACAAAACTTACTCTGCACAAAAATGACATCAAGTTTTATTCATGAACCCACCCACCTGTTTCGAGGCTGACTCCTCATCTCTCCCATCTCCTACAACAACATATGTACACTTTCTGCCAAACCTCGACACGATTCTCTCAAAACAGCTCTCCTTTCCTGGGGATAGATAAGGTAACATGTCACACCATTTTCCATCAGTATATGCTATGTTAGGGAGCCGCGATACCTCAGTGGTTAGTGAACTGGACTACAAAGGACAAGATATAGGGTTCGATCCTGACCGACGGCTTTCAGGTTCACCCAGCCTTAAATGGGTATCGGATTTTTTTGGGGAAAGTAAAGCGGTACGGGCGTAATGCTGACCACTTTACCACAAAAATCAAGTGCCGATGGTCTCTAAAAAGTATAGTCACTAACACCATATTCCTTATACGCCACTTGGCGTGACGGGGCTCTTTACTTTACTTACTTGCTATGTTACTGAAATTGGAGACACGTTTATATTTAAAAGCATATATCACTTCTTTTATAACTTATATAACATCTTTTACAGCATATATCACTTCTTTTACAGCTTATATAACTTCTTTTACTGCTTATATAACTTCTTTTACAGCATGTATAACTTCATTTACAGCATGTATAACTTCATTTACAGCTTATTTAACTTCTTTTACAGCATGTATCACTGCTTTAACAAATAGCATTTCAGAAAATGAAAAAAAATATCTTTTGCAACAAATCTATGTCAATAGAAGTGAGAAAGAGAATTCATCAGTGCTATATAGAACCAATTCTGACCTATGGAAGCGAATCATGGACAGTAGATAAACGAATGAAAAGACGATTAGAGGCCACAGAGATGGGATTTCTCAGAAGAATGTTGAAAGTTTCCTGGACCGCTAAAAAGACCAATGAAGACATTCTCAAAGAGGGCAACACAAAAAGGCAGCTCCTAAAAAAACATCAGAACGAAACAATCAACATTTTTCGGGCACATCATGAGAAGAGGAAAATTGGTATACTTGGTTACAACTGGCAAAATAAAAGGAAAGAGAGATCGCGGACGACAAAGGGAGAAAATACTGGATAGCTTTGTGTCATGGCATGGAAAACAGTCAACAACAGAACTGATACGATGCACTGTAGATAGAAGATTGTAGAAGGACATGATCGGCTACGCCAATCGGTATGGCACATGATGATGATGAACATTTCTTTTACAACATATAAGCTGTTTGCTTTCTTGCGTTCGTCCGATGACTAAAGGAGTACACCTCTTCGTCATCCGCCCTTAAAAGGACGTTAAGTGGGTGCGTTGTGTTGTGGTTTACAGTATAACTGTGATATTTCCGCCTTTCGGCCCAGCACATCCGACCTCAGCACATTTTTTAGTTCCGGGTTGTCTTCCCTCTTCGGTCTTTACTCGCTTGGCCAGACTGGACAGGTTAGTCTGTTACTAGAGGCACCACGGAGAGGTGGAGCAGGGTCTGGATGGTTCCGGTTCACTTGTACTAGCGCAAGCCATCAGCTGTGGGTAGCTGACAACTTCCAGCTCTGGTGCTGTGAGGCACGCCTTCGCCTCCTAATTAACCCCATATTTCTGTCATCAGATGATACAAGTTATGTGTGATGAAGGTAGCCCCACTTAGAATTAACCCCATATTTCTGTCATCAGATGATACAAGTTATGTGTGATGAAGGTAGCCCCACTTAGAATTAACCCCATATTTCTGTCATCAGATGATACAAGTTATGTGTGATGAAGGTAGCCCCACTTATAATTAACCCCATATTTAGTTTAGATCATTATTTCATTGAGTACTGTCTCCACGTTGAAGGCTGTCTTTAATGGATCGGGTGCGTTAGTGCACTTTGACGTTGTCATATGTTCACCTGTCCATATTTGTATGTTTATCAGTCCACTTTAGTCTTGGTCTGCCTTTTGCCTCATCTACCTTGTATCTTCCTTCCGAGGTGACTTTTAGTAAGGTTTTGTCGAAGCTATTGTGTCTCTTCATCAGCATCATCATGTGCCATACCGGTTGACATAGGCGATCATGTCATACAATCTTCTATCCGCAGTGCATCGAATCAATTCTGTTGTTGACTGTTTTCCATGCTATAACACCAAGCTATCCAGTATCTTCTCTCCACACGCCCACTTAACATTATCTTAACGGCGGATGATGTGAAGGTGTATTTCTTTAGTCATCGGGCGAACGCAAGCAAGCACTGCGCAGGCCAAATTTAATTTTTTTTTTAAAATAAATACCATTCTTGCCATCTTCCACAATAATCAACTTTCTAAAAATGAACCCGAGACCCATCGCTAGTGTTACAGATCATGTGCGTTGAGCTGAGATTCTTTCTGCTATTAAAAAAAAAAACGGAAATGTTAAAGTACATTATTAGAAATATACTTACAGTAGTCCTAACACGAAAATAAAGTCATCTAGACAGAAAGGAGAAGATTGGAAATTCAATTTCTGTGTACAGCAAGTATTACCTATTTTCGTGGCACTGTATATGTTCTCAATGTTGAAGACACCGCCCAAGCCGTAGAGTAGAACTTTGGCCAGAGCTGGAACTAGTTGGGTGGTTGTTACCAATACGTTAACACAGTTAGGTCTGGGGATAGTACATTATGGTGTGTTATAATCATGATGTAGGACAATTATACGTGGTATTTAAGGAAAAGTATATACATGTGAGGTTATGTTATCAAATTTGACAACGTATGGTATTTTAGAGCGTAGCAGAAAGGCGAGGGGACTATGTATTGTAGCAGCACATAGGGACGTAGTGTTGAGGTAATGAGTAGAGACATAGTGTTGAGGTAATGCTTAGAGACAAAGTGTTAAGGTAATGTGTAGAGACAAAGTGTTGAGGTAATGCGTAGAGACAAAGTGTTGAGGTAATGCGTAGAGACAAAGTGTTGAGGTAATGCGTAGAGACAAAGTGTTGAGGTAATGCGTAGAGACAAAGTGTTGAGGTAATGCGTAGAGACAAAGTGTTGAGTAATGCGTAGTGATAAAGTGTTAAAACAATTACGAGCAGAAAGATGTTACATCGTGGTAGCTGACCTGGAATTGATAATCTGTAAAGATTTGAGAGCCAAAGTGAGCCAGGAATCTGTGAGCGTCTCTATCTCCTGTCTAAGTTGGATCCATTGTTCCCTCTTCTGTGGGCCCAGGAGTCCTGAAAATGCGATGGTCAAACATAGAATTGGGGAGCCCCAGTTTAAGAGATGTAATACGGTGTCACGTGAGTAACATGGAGGTTACGAGACAAGACATACGGTAAAGAAAATATGCGGATATCATCATCATCGACTGCCGTCTCCGCGTCGAAAGTTGGCTATCATGGAGCGCGATTCCGCTGTCTCTTGCTTTTTATGGTGCAGTTTGTCATAGGTTGTCTTGTCCATCTTTTGATATTACTCGTCCATGTTAGTCTTGGTCTGCCCCTGCCTCTATTACCCTGTATTTTCCCTTCCAATATTACTTTCAGTAGGCTGTTGTGTCTTTTAACATTTCCCAAAATCGCATTTGTCTTGTTATAATTGTGTTTAGTAGTTCTCTTTTAATTTTTAGTTGTTTTAAAACTTCATCGTTTGTTCTCTTTTCTTTCCGACCAATTCTACCTATTCTTCTATAAATCCACGTTTCAATGATGCGGATATAAGTGAAATAAAACTTGGGGAAACAATCAAAGCTGTTTGATCATAGTAAGGGTATAACAGGAACAGGGAATTCATGATTATGGAAATAAAAATGTATGATTGATTGATTGAATGATTAAGATGCAGAATAGGCAGATGTACATTCCAGGAATGCCAAGTGGTGCTCCTTCCAGAAGACAACTCGTGTGATTGCATCATCTTTCAAAGTAGCCCAGATTGATTCTAATGTTGGATATTCGAGATTTCGCTTCAGTGATCACTGATTTCAAGGTTAGTGGAAGATAATGCCTATCCTTATCATATACAAAATAGATCAGCCTTCATCCTGCTGTCTGTGTTCAGTTTCACAAAGAAAACTTGTATCAATGGAATGTAATATGAACTCACTTTCTGAAATTCTTTGTGTAGCAATCTCTCTATATAGTCAGGGAAGAAGATGAAAGTTCTGATGATCAGTGTCTGAGAGTTGGGGTCACGACCATGAATACAAGAATAAAGCAACTGTTGACTTGAGGTCACATTAAAGGTCAAGTACGAGACTTGAATTGGCGTCTTAACACGCGAATTTTCGCCCATATGTGCTAGGTCGCCTATCCAGAAATGTTCGGAGACTTCCGGATAGTGTCACTTAAAGCATCGAAACTCACGATCCGAGGCGACATTCCTCACATTCCCAGAGTACTACCCTGGTACCAATTTCTGCATATGGCTGGGTCGATCGCGGGGGTAATTTTCTCCCCAACCACGAGTAAAATCCACACTGCTTTCATCGGGAATCGAACACGGGGTGTCCGAACGTCGGTAGCCCAGTCGGGTGCTTGTCCCAACTAGGCTACCAACGTCCCCATGGTCTAAGCCTGTAGATTTTGCATCATGCCCGTTACATTGTAATTGTCGTCCTTTGACTATAGATAGTTAGTTCGCGATGAGGTTGCAGTGTCGATCTTGTGGTTACTTTCATCTACACGGGGGATTGAAGAACATGAATTAGTTGGCGTTCACCTTGAAATTAGGTCAGCTAATCAAAATCTCTTTTCAGTTCCACGTAAAATATGAAATTGTATCAAATATACTATTAGAAGGACGAGACAAACAAATACTGTTTTAGCTGCTAGATACAGTTTCACGTTTATTTTACATGTTCTCTGCTTGCAACCCCACATAGTACTTAATGTTTTATATATTTAATATTTTTGCTATCTCCATTTCACTTCCAGCTGAGCTTCCCTGGTCTCTAAAAGATCTAGAAATTCAATATGGCACATATATACCATATCACCTGCAATAAGTCGTATATAGACCATATCACCAGCAATAAGTCGTATATAGACCATATCACCTGCAACGTGTCGTATATAGACCATATCACCTGCAATATCTCGTATATAGACCATATCACCTGCAATATGTCGTATATAGACCATATCACCTGCAATATGTCGTATATAGACCATATCACCTGCAATGTGTCGTATATAGACCATATCACCTGCAATATCTCGTATATAGACCATATCACCTGCAATATCTCGTATATAGACCATATCACCTGCAATATGTCGTATATAGACCATATCACCTGCAATATCTCGTATATAGACCATATCACCTGCAATATGTCGTATATAGACCATATCACCTGCAATATGTCGTATATAGACCATATCACCTGCAATATGTCGTATATAGACCATATCACCTGCAATATCTCGTATATAGACCATATCACCTGCAATATCTCGTATATAGACCATATCACCTGCAATATGTCGTATATAGACCATATCACCTGCAATATCTCGTATATAGACCATATCACCTGCAATATGTCGTATATAGACCATATCACCTGCAATATGTCGTATATAGACCATATCACCTGCAATGTGTCGTATATAGACCATATCACCTGCAATATCTCGTATATAGACCATATCACCTGCAATATCTCGTATATAGACCATATCACCTGCAATATGTCGTATATAGACCATATCACCTGCAATATCTCGTATATAGGCCATATCACCTGCAATATCTCGTATATAGACCATATCACCTGCAATATCTCGTATATAGACCATATCACCTGCAATATGTCGTATATAGACCATATCACCTGCAATATCTCGTATATAGACCATATCACCTGCAATATCTCGTATATAGACCATATCACCTGCAATATGTCGTATATAGACCATATCACCTGCAATATCTCGTATATAGATCATATCACCTGCAATATGTCGTATATAGACCATATCACCTGCAATATATCGTATATAGATCATATCACCTGCAATATGTCGTATATAGACCATATCACCTGCAATATATCGTATATAGATCATATCACCAGCAATATGTCGTATATAGACCATATCACCAGCAATATCTCGTATATAGATCATATCACCTGCAATATGTCGTATATAGACCATATCACCTGCAATATCTCGTATATAGACCATATCACCTGCAATATGTCGTATATAGACCATATCACCTGCAATATCTCGTATATAGATCATATCACCAAGGAGGAGGCACGCAAAATAATCCGACGATCCATATGACCAATTCATAGCTTACTGTCAAAGGACGACAATTACAATGGAACTGGCATGTTTGCAAGATCTACAGATTAGAACATGTGGCTGGTTGCAGTACCAGACAAAATAAGACAAAGAAGGCGGAGAAATGAGAGAATGGACAGGATTAACCTTCGTCACATCTCACGGAACAGCACTTAATCATGAAAGTTGGATAAGTTATTAAGACGTCATCAAGAGTGCTCGAACAACCACCAAAGTTAGGGGCGTGATAATCATAATGACGGTGATGATGGCGATGATGAATACTGCAACGTCTCTAGGATGGACAGGATCCAACCTCTCCTGAAAAACCATGGACGTCAAGAATGTCACTGCAACCTATCACGTTCCTCTAGAATGTACAAGATTCAAAGCCACCAGTAGAACCCGTGGCATCAAGAAAGTCATTGCAACCTATCTCGTTCCTCTAGAATGTACAAGATTAAAAGCCACCAGTAGAACCCGTGGCATCAAGAAAGTCATTGCAACCTATCTCGTTCCTCTAGAATGTACAATATTAAAAGCTACCAGTAGAACCCGTGGCATCAAGAAAGTCATTGCAACCTATCTCGCTCCTCTAGAATGTACAAGATTCAAAGTCACCAGTAGAACCCGTGGCATCAAGAAAGTCATTGCACCTATCACGTTCCTCTAAAATGTAAAATATTCAAAGTCACCAGTAGAACCCGTAACATCAAGAAAGCCATTGCAGCCTATCACGTTCCTCTAGAATGTACAAGATTCAAAGCCATCAGTATAACCCGTGACATCAAGAAGGTCATTGCTGCCCACCATATCACCATCCTGAAGCTAAGAGCTGACAGATTTCCTAGACCATGTGGTCTATGATGAACACCAACATCAACGCTCAGCTTTGGTTCGGCGTGTGTTGTACCATTCAACAAAGAGATCGAAAACAAGTGTAACATGACTGGCTACATGTGCACTTACCTCCAATGTTGTTCCGGTAGCTGTTGTAGATCTCCTTCATTCGGCGGTACCGGAAGGCCAATTTCCTCATCCAATCTACACCTCCCCGCACCCCAGTGGCAAGGCACAAGTTGGTGTTGTTGGCCGAGGCGTGGAAGCCGTCCGTCGGAAAGTTGTAGTTACTGACAACAACAAAATAAAAACATATTTCTTTCATGTCCAACATCTTCTAATTTAACTGCATTTCTGTCATTTTTTACTACTTCTATTTCTTTTAATTCTAATATTTCATTTACCTTGCTTTCCTTTTTCTTGTGTCACTTATTTGTATATAAAAAATGTAAAAGTAAAGTACCCCCGTCACGCCAAGTGGCGTATAGGGAATATGGTGTTAGCGACCATAAATTTTACAGACATTCGGCATATGATTTTTGGAGTAACGTGGTCGGTATTACGCCCGTACCGCTGTACTTTCCCAGAAAGAAATCCGGTACCCATTAAAGGCTGGTTGAACCCGGAAGCTGGTTGGAATCGAACCCTACCCCTTGTCCTTTGTAGTCCAGTTCACTAACCACTGAGCTATCGCGGCTCCCTAAGGGGAGTTAGGCAAAAGGTAAATGAGAGAAGAGATAGATTAAAAGATAAACAGAAGATGGGGTTCAGACAAGAAAGAAGAATGAGAAAAAGTGGAAATTAGAAGGGGAATGGTGACATGCAGGAAGAAAAATGAGAGAAAATGATCAATCGACAAGAGTGTGACAGATAAATAGATGACTGAAAAAAATAGGAGAGTGAGACAAGTACACATCTAATGAGAGTAAAAGAAACAAAATGATTGTAGGACAGAAGTAAATAAATAGAAAATTTGTAATATAGGCAGAAGAGAATGAGAGAAAAAGATTCGTAGAAGGGGTGTCAGAAAGAAAATAACGGAAAACAATACGTGGCACATGCATTTAAAAAAAAAATAGATATTAAGATAGAGTGAGACAGAGAGAAATAGAGAGAATAAAGAAGTGTCAAATAAATTGAAAGTTGGTGAAAACTAAAGATGGTAAAAGAGTGAAAGATTCCGTCCACGTTTTGACAGGCGTTTGGGGAATATGATGTCAGTGACCACAGTTTTTTTGTATGACGACGACTCATAGTTGGATGATGTGATCGGTATCACGCCAGGCCGCCTTTACTCACAAGAAAGAGGGTGAGGCAGATAAAAATAAGAGAGAGGGAGGTGGGTACCAAGACAAGGGTGTCTCGCTAGTAACTATGTTACTATTTATGGTAGTATTGCTGTAACGATGCCACTATTTATGGTAGTATTGCTGTAACGATGTCACTATTTATGGTAGTATTGCTGTAACGATGTCACTATTTATGGTAGTATTGCTGTAACGATGTCACTATTTATGGTAGTATTGCTGTAACGATGTCACTATTTATGGTAGTATTGCTGTAACGATGCCACTATTTATGGTAGTATTGCTGTAACGATGCCACTATTTATGGTAGTATTGCTGTAACGATGTCACTATTTATGGTAGTATTGCTGTAACGATGCCACTATTTATGGTAGTATTGCTGTAACGATGCCACTATTTATGGTAGTATTACTGTAACGATGCCACTATTTATGGTAGTATTGCTGTAACGATGTCACTATTTATGGTAGTATTACTGTAACGATGTCACTATTTATGGTAGTATTGCTGTAACGATGCCACTATTATTGGTAGTATTACTGTAACGATGCCACTATTTATGGTAGTATTACTGTAACGATGTCACTATTTATGGTAGTATTGCTGTAACGATGCCACTATTTATGGTAGTATTAATGTAACGATGCCACTATTTATGGTAGTTTTGCTGTAACGATGCCACTATTTATGGTAGTATTGATGTAACGATGACACTATTTATGGTAGTATTGCTGTAACGATGCCACTATTTATGGTAGTATTGCTGTAACGATACCACTATTTATAGTAGTATTGATGTAACGATGCCACTATTTATGGTAGTATTGCTGTAACGATGCCACTATTTATGGTAGTATTGCTGTAACGATGTCACTATTTATAGTAGTATTACAGTAACGATGCTACTATTTATAGTAGTATTACTGTAACAATGCCACTATTTATGGTAGTATTGCTGTACCGATGCCAATATTTATGGTAGTATTGCTGTAACGATGCTACTATTTATGGTAGTATTGCTGTAACGATGTCACTATTTATGGTAGTATTGCTGTAACGATGCCACTATTTATGGTAGTATTGCTGTAACGATGCCACTATTTATTGTAGTATTGATGTAACGATGCCACTATTTTTGGTAGTATTACTGTAACGATGCTACTATTTATAGTAGTATTACTGTAACGATGCCAATTTTTATGGTAATATTGCTGTAACGATGTCACTATTTATGGTAGTATTGATGTAACGATGCCACTATTTATGGTAGTATTGCTGTAACGATGTCACTGTTTATGATAGTATTACTGTAACGATGTCACTATTTATAGTAGTATTACTGTAGCGATGTCAGTATTTATGGTAGTATTGCTGTAACGATGTCACTATTTATGGTAGTATTACTGTAACGATGTCACTATTTATGGTAGTATTGCTGTAACGATGTCACTAGTTACGGTAGTATTGCTGTAACGATGTCACTATTTATGGTAGTATTGCTGTAACGATGTCACTATTTATGGTAGTATTGCTGTAACGATGCCACTAGTTATGGTAGTATTGCTGTAACGATGTCACTATTTATGGTAGTGTTGCTGTAACGATGCCACTATTTATGGTAGCAGGTAGTATTACTGTAGCGATGTCAGTATTTATGGTAGTATTGCTGTAACGATGTCACTATTTATGGTAGTATTGCTGTAACGATGTCACTATTTATGGTAGTATTGCTGTAACGATGCCACTATTTATGGTAGTATTGCTGTAACGATGCCACTATTTATGGTAGTATTGCTGTAACGATGCCACTATTTATGGTAGTATTGCTGTAACGATGCCACTATTTATGGTAGTATTGCTGTAACGATGTCACTATTTATGGTAGTATTGCTGTAACGATGCCACTATTTATGGTAGTATTGCTGTAACGATGTCACTATTTATGGTAGTATTGCTGTAACGATGCCACTATTTATGGTAGTATTGCTGTAACGATGTCACTATTTATGGTAGTATTGCTGTAACGATGTCACTATTTATGGTAGTATTGCTGTAACGATGCCACTATTTATGGTAGTATTGCTGTAACGATGCCACTATTTATTTTAGTATTGCTGTAACGATGTCACTATTTATGGTAGTATTGCTGTAACGATGCCACTATTTATGGCAGTATTGCTGTAACGATGTCACTATTTATGGTAGTATTGCTGTAACGATGTCACTATTTATGGTAGTATTGCTGTAACGATGCCACTATTTATGGCAGTATTGCTGTAACGATGTCACTATTTATGGCAGTATTGCTGTAACGATGTCACTATTTATGGTAGTATTGCTGTAACGATGTCACTATTTATGGTAGTATTGCTGTAACGATGTCACTATTTATGGTAGTATTGCTGTAACGATGCCACTATTTATGGCAGTATTGCTGTAACGATGTCACTATTTATGGCAGTATTGCTGTAACAATGCCATTTTTTATGGTAGTATTACAGTAACGATGCCACTATTTATGGTAGTATTGCTGTAACGATGCCACTATTTATGGTAGTATTGCTGGGCTGACTTTAAGAATCATAAACATATCAATGTCCGTCTCTATTTTATCTTCAACATCAAATCTGTAATATGATATTTCAAGACGTTTAAAACGATTCTTAAAAATGAATGCTGACAAATACCATATATCTTCATCACGTCAGACAATCTCGAAGGATTTATATCAAACTACTTGATAACGTAACTCACAGAAGCGATATGATAAATGTTAAACTGCTATTTCTTCTAAAAATAGAAGTAAATAGCAAAAAAAAAATGTTATTCCCTTCGTAGAAAAGAAACTTCGGTTATTTTAAAAATATAACTTTGACTTTATTCTTTCTTTTTATCATTTATCCCAAAATATCTCGCACACTTTATCAAATAGAGATTAACAATGCTAATTTTTTGTGAGTTTATTCAGACATTACGGTATCTCACATACAAAATCAGACATTACGAAACTCATACACATAATCAGACATTGCGGCAACTCACATACATAATCAGACACTTTGCAGAGGTTTAATTTCAATATCTTATCGTTGTTCTGGTTGGTAGAAGTTTTATCTGACAGAAATTAACCATTTCTCTGGAACTAGAAGAAATAAATAAATCTTGGCTTAATGCATGAAGATGTGCACATGTAGATGAGAGAGATAGTGGTTTTTTCGTTGCAGGGAAATTCCAAATATAGTGGGTTATATGTCACGAATGTTATCTGCCATTATGTCATGAAAGTACACACTAATGCTGCGTCCTATATATGTTTATGTTCAACTGACACACTGCTTCGGGGTCATTGTTTCGGTTATTTTCAGCCTTTAATTGATAGAGATGGAGACTGTTGGTCGAATTGATAGAGTGAAGACGGGTGGTCGAAATAACAGAGTGGAAGACGGGTGGTCGACCTGATAGAGTGGAAGGCGGCTGGTCGAAGTGATAGAGTGGAAGACGGGTAGTCGAAATGATAGAGAGGAAGACGGGTAGTCGAGCTGATAGAGAGGAAGACGGGTAGTCGAAATGATAGAGAGGAAGACGGGTGGTCGAGCTGATAGAGAGGAAGACGGGTAGTCGAGCTGATAGAGAGGAAGACGGGTAGTCGAGCTGATAGAGAGGAAGACGGGTAGTCGAAATGATAGAGAGGAAGACGGGTAGTCGAAATGATAGAGAGGAAGACGGGTAGTCGAAATGATAGAGAGGAAGACGGGTGGTCGAGCTGATAGAGAGGAAGACGGGTAGTCGAGCTGATAGAGAGGAAGACGGGTGGTCGAGCTGATAGAGAGGAAGACGGGTAGTCGAAATGATAGAGAGGAAGACGGGTGGTCGAGCTGATAGAGTGGGAGACGGGTGGTCGAGCTGATAGAGTGGGAGACGGGTGGTCGAGCTGATAGAGTGGGAGACGGGTGGTCGAGCTGATAGAGTGGGAGACGGGTAGTCGAGCTGATAGAGTGGGAGACGGGTGGTCGAGCTGATAGAGTGGGAGACGGGTGGTCGAGCTGATAGAGTGGGAGACGGGTGGTCGAGCTGATAGAGTGGGAGACGGGTGGTCGAGCTGATAGAGTGGGAGACGGGTGGTCGAGCTGATAGAGTGGGAGACGGGTGGTCGAGCTGATAGAGTGGGAGACGGGTGGTCGAGCTGATAGAGTGGGAGACGGGTGGTCGAGCTGATAGAGTGGGAGACGGGTGGTCGAGCTGATAGAGTGGGAGACGGGTGGTCGAGCTGATAGAGTGGGAGACGGGTGGTCGAGCTGATAGAGTGGGAGACGGGTGGTCGAGCTGATAGAGTGGGAGACGGGTGGTCGAGCTGATAGAGTGGGAGACGGGTGGTCGAGCTGATAGAGAGGGAGACGGGTGGTCGAGCTGATAGAGAGGGAGACGGGTGGTCGAGCTGATAGAGTGGGAGACGGGTGGTCGAGCTGATAGAGTGGGAGACGGGTGGTCGAGCTGATAGAGTGGGAGACGGGTGGTCGAGCTGATAGAGTGGGAGACGGGTGGTCGAGCTGATAGAGTGGGAGACGGGTGGTCGAGCTGATAGAGTGGGAGACGGGTGGTCGAGCTGATAGAGTGGGAGACGGGTGGTCGAGCTGATAGAGTGGGAGACGGGTGGTCGAGCTGATAGAGTGGGAGACGGGTGGTCGAGCTGATAGAGTGGGAGACGGGTGGTCGAGCTGATAGAGAGGGAGACGGGTGGTCGAGCTGATAGAGTGGGAGACGGGTGGTCGAGCTGATAGAGAGGGAGACGGGTGGTCGAGCTGATAGAGAGGGAGACGGGTGGTCGAGCTGATAGCTTGTCGTGATCAGAGTTAGAAGAATGCGGCTTCGAGTCACGTTTGGATCAAGATGTATTTTTTTTTTCTGGAATGAAATTACACATTTTAACCTGAACACTTTTTGGCGACTGCCTTTATTCTCATGTCTTATAAGTTTCTTCCCTCTTTCATTCTTTCGCTCTTTCCCTCGGCAGATTCTAAAATTGGAAAAAAAAACTGATAGTTTATGAGTTTCTTAATGTCCCACTAGCCACCGAACCCGATATTTCTTCAATAATTGTTCTTCAAAAGCTTTTTTGCCATATTCTCAGAGTGGGTTACAACAAATCAAAGACATGCCGGGTTCTCCATTTATGAAACACGCCCGCCACACACTCACAGAAGCATTGAATATCGCGTCAGATCAGAAACACGAACGCAGTAGAACCTTCGACAAAACTGACCACCACCTCTTTAGTCACCCCATACGACATGAGTGCCAGGTGTCAGTGGGTCTTGTCTCCCCTCACCGCAGTCAGGGTCCCCGTAGCTACAGACTAATATATTGTGGCGACTATACCTTAGCGTGTGTTACCGGGGTCTCATTATGAGGGAAATAAAGAACAGTTACACTGTGACCTTCCAGGCAGGTCGTAAGAGGTGACTAAGGAGGTTGATCGATGGCTTGATAAGCTGTCATTGTAAAAAAAAAGTGTTGTTATGGAAACAGAGTCATAGATTTTAGAAGCAGCGATTTCTGCAATATGTGCCATTTTGACACGAAAAGTTTGTGTCTTTGAGATTGTGGTTCTGCCCTATGTGCCGTCTTCGGCTCGAAAGGACAATATATAGATAACCTTCGAGATAACTCGAGCAGCAAGACCCTATCAAAAATGTGGTATAGCTCACGTCTTCAACATTTAGAACACCGTGGTCTTGTGAATGAACGCTTCCAAATAAGTTGCACCCTAACTCGGAATGGTTTAAGCGACTAAAGAAAATGTCTCAAAGAAATCAATTCCGAGCAGGTCAAATCTCGAGTGGAAGTAGAGGATAAATCATTTACAATTACATTTTGCTATTAAAATAAAATAAAAAGCAACCATTTCTCTCCTAAATACAATACACAATTTTATAGGACGCTCCCTTATTGGTGGCACCAATATCTCGAGAAAGGATAAGAGAAAACGTGACGTGAGTTCACGAGGAATGAAATTATCCTTGTCACTCTCCCACTGAGCTGGGTTCACTTCGCTCCTTCCCTGAGCCTTTTACTCTACATATTTATTTGTTTAAAGTCAGTGAGAGTAACAATCTACATTTCTCGTTTCTCAACTGATTACTATATAAGACAGAACGTGGCGGACATAACGCGCTTGTCAAAAAGAGAAACTTGATCGCAGAGAGGGAAACAGAGATATGGGGGACTGGTCTCGAAACAGAGAGGTTGTGGGTTCAAATCCCGGCTGCACCAGTTGGGATTTTTATTTATGATTTCTCTCTGCGGCAACCACCCTGGTCTCAACAGCGAGGCCCGGCTTGAAACGTCAATTACTCATCGACGGGGAAAAAAAATAAGTACCTCGGAAGACGGAGTTGTCTTCCTGCGTGGCGAGGGACCCCTGTGCACACGGCTGCCATGGAAACATGAATTAACACGCAAAATTCAGTTCCTAGTCTCTAAGGACTTCGTCAGAGGTCCTAGCTGACGAATGAAAAAAAAAGACTGAGATACGTGTATTTAAAAAAAAAGTCACAAATCTTGTAATTTCGTGCGAGACAAGGCGTGGATAACTTTAGAAAGATCTGGAAATGCTCAACGTCTATTCCAGGACATAATCTGTGAAAGTTCTCCACCTGAACTGATGTTTCCTGTCATAAAATAAATAGGTCTTTAATAGCTTCCAGCTGTCTTACATCAGTTTCTCCTGTCTTCCTCGGGATGTCTTCAGACATTTAATATTTTACAGGTTGCTATATCGTCTACAGAACTGTGGCGCGTCCAGATTGAGTTATCGGATATCTCAACAGAGTTGTCATAGAATCAAACCGGATGTTCGTACATCCAGAGAGAGTTGTCGAACATTCGAATAATGGTGGCGGATATTCAGATGAAGTAATGGAGGCTACGATTCTTCTAATATTTTATCAGAAAACATAAAATAATATTCCAGCTCAATGAGTTAAGTGTCAGAGCATAATCAATCGCCATATTCCAGTCAATTAAACAAAAAAGTGCGTGTGTGTATATATATATATATACACACATATATGTATATATATGTGTGTGTGTGTGAACAACCCTAACCTACTACCCTAACATACAACCCTAACCTACAACCCTAACCTACAACCCAAACCTACAACCCAAACCTACATCCCTAACCGACAACCCTAACCTACAACCCTAACCTACTACCAAAACCTAAAGCCCAAACCTACAACACTAACCTACAACCCTAACCTACAACAGTATCCTACAACCCTATCCTACAACCCTAACCTACAACCCTAATCTACAACCCTATCCTATAGCTCTATCCTACAACCCTAACCTACACCCCTAACCTACAACACTAACCTACAACCATAACCTACAACCCTAAATAAAAAAAAACTCTAACCCACAACTCTAACCTACAACTCTAACCTACAACACTAACCTACAACACTAACATAAAACCCTAACCTACAACCCTAACCTACAACACTAACCTACAACACTAACCTACAACCCTAACCTACAACTCTAACCTACAACCCTAACCTACAACCCTAACCTACAACCCTATACTACAACCCTAACCTACAACCCTAACCTACAACCCTAACCTACAACCCTAACCTACAACCCTAACCTACAACCCTATCCTACAACCCTAACCTACAACCCTAACCTACAACACTAACCTACAACCCTAATCTACAACCCTAATCTAGAACCCTAACCTACTACTCTAACCTACTACCCTAACATACTAATCTAACTTACTACTCTAACATACAACCCTAACCTACTACTCTAACCTACTACCCTAACCTACTACCCTAACCTACAACCCTAACCTACTAACCTACTACCCTAACCTACTACTCTAACCTACTACTCTAACATACAACCCTAACCTACTACTCTAACCTACTACTCTAACCTACTACCCTAACCTACTACCCTAACCTACTACTCTAACCTACAACCCTAACCTACTACTCTAACCTACTACCCTTACCTACTACCCTAACCTACTATCCTAACCTACTACTCTAACCTACTACCCTAACCTACTATCCCAACCTACAACTCTAACCTACAACCTTAACCTACTACCCTAACCTACTACCCTAACCTACAACTCTAACCTACAAAGGTAACCTACTACCCTAACCTACAACCCTAACCTACTACCCTAACCTACAACCGTAACCTACTACCCTAACCTACAACCGTAACCTACTACCCTAACCTACTACCCTAACCTACTACCCTAACCTACAACCGTAACCTACTACCCTAACCTACTACTCTAACCTACTACCCTAACCTACAACCGTAACCTACTACCCTAACCTACAACCGTAACCTACTACCCTAACCTACAACCGTAACCTACTACCCTAACCTACTACTCTAACCTACTACTCTAACCTACAACCGTAACCTACTAGCCTAACCTACAACCGTAACCTACTACCCTAACCTACAACCGTAACCTACTACCCTAACCTACTACCCTAACCTACAACCGTAACCTACTACCCTAACCTACAACCGTAACCTACTACCCTAACCTACAACCGTAACCTACTACCCTAACCTACTACCCTAACCTACAACCCTAACCTACTACCCTAACCTACTACCCTAACCTACAACCGTAACCTACTACCCTAACCTAAAACCCTAACCTACCACCCTAACCTACTACCCTAACCTACTACTTTAATCTACAACCGTAACCTACTACCCTAACCTACAACTCTAACCTACAATCCTAACCTACTACCCTAACCTACTACTTTAATCTACAACCCTAACCTACTACCCTAACCTACAACTCTAACCTACAACCCTAACCTACTACCCTAACCTACTACCCTAACCTACAACTCTAACCTACAACCCTAACCTACTACCCTAACCTACTACCCTAACCTACAACTCTAACCTACAACCCTAACCTACTACCCTAACCTACTACCCTAACCTACAACTCTAACCTACAACCCTAACCTACAACCCTAACCTACTACTCTAACCTACAACCCTAACCTACTACCCTAACCTACAACCCTAACCTACTACCCTAACCTACAACCGTAACCTACTACCCTAACCTACTACCCTAACCTACTACCCTAACCTACAACCGTAACCTACTACCCTAACCTACTACCCTAACCTACAACCCTAACCTACTACCCTAACCTACTACCCTAACCTACTACTCTAACCTACAACCCTAACCTACTACCCTAACCTACTACCCTAACCTACTACTCTAACCTACAACCCTAACCTACTACCCTAACCTACAACCCTAACCTACTACCCTAACCTACAACCCTAACCTACTACCCTAACCTACAACCCTAACCTACTACTCTAACCTACTACCCTTACCTACTACCCTAACCTACTATCCTAACCCACTACTCTAACCTACTACCCTAACCTACTATCCCAACCTACAACTCTAACCTACAACCTTAACCTACTACCCTAACCTACTACCCTAACCTACAACTCTAACCTACAAAGGTAACCTACTACCCTAACCTACAACCCTAACCTACTACCCTAACCTACAACCGTAACCTACTACCCTAACCTACAACCGTAACCAACTACCCTAACCTACTACCCTAACCTACTACCCTAACCTACAACCGTAACCTACTACCCTAACCTACTACTCTAACCTACTACCCTAACCTACAACCGTAACCTACTACCCTAACCTACAACCGTAACCTACTACCCTAACCTACAACCGTAACCTACTACCCTAACCTACTACTCTAACCTACTACTCTAACCTACAACCGTAACCTACTACCCTAACCTACAACCGTAACCTACTACCCTAACCTACAACCGTAACCTACTACCCTAACCTACTACCCTAACCTACAACCGTAACCTACTACCCTAACCTACTACTCTAACCTACTACCATAACCTACAACCCTAACCTACTACCCTAACCTACTACCCTAACCTACAACCGTAACCTACTACCCTAACCTACAACCCTAATCTACCACCCTAACCTACTACCCTAAACTACTACTTTAATCTACAACCGTAACCTACTACCCTAACCTACAACTCTAACCTACAATCCTAACCTACTACCCTAACCTACTACTTTAATCTACAACCCTAACCTACTACCCTAACCTACAACTCTAACCTACAACCCTAACCTACTACCCTAACCTACTACCCTAACCTACAACTCTAACCTACAACCCTAACCTACTACCCTAACCTACTACCCTAACCTACAACTCTAACCTACAACCCTAATCTACTACCCTAACCTACTACCCTAACCTACAACTCTAACCTACAACCCTAACCTACAACCCTAACCTACTACTCTAACATACAACCCTAACCTACTACCCTAACCTACAACCCTAACCTACAACCGTAACCTACTACCCTAACCTACTACCCTAACCTACTACCCTAACCTACAACCGTAACCTACTACCCTAACCTACTACCTTAACCTACAACCCTAACCTACTACCCTAACCTACTACCCTAACCTACAACTTTAACCTACAACCCTAACCTACTACCCTAACCTACTACTCTAACCTACAACCCTAACCTACTACCCTAACCTACAACCCTAACCTACTACCCTAACCTACAACCCTAACCTACTACCCTAACCTACAACCCTAACCTACTACCCTAACCTACAACCCTAACCTACTACCCTAACCTACAACCCTAACCTACAACTCTAACCTACAACCCTAACCTACTACCCTAACCCAGAACCGTAACCTACTACTTTAATCTACAACCGTAACCTACAACTCTAACCTACAACCCTAACCTACTACTCTAACCTACTACCCTAACCTACTACTTTAATCTACAACCGTAACCTACTACCCTAACCTACAACCCTAACCTACAACCCTAACCTACTACCCTAACCTACAACCGTAACCTACCAGAAACCATTGAGTTGATTGCCTTGTCGTCCTACACCTAGTGATATGAAAGTCTAGATTGACTGACGGATACTGATGATACTGTTCTACTAGCAGAAAATCCTAAAAATCTACAACAATTACGTAATGAAATAAACATGACAAGCAAAATATATGGACTAGATATGAATATCAAAAAGACTAAAACTATGATCATAAACAAAGAAAATTCTCAAGACCTAAAATTAAATATCAAATTTGAAGGAATACATCTGGGGACAGTTCAGAGCTACAACTACCTGGGACACACTATAACCAGTGATGGAAAATGTGCAATGGAAATAAACAAAAGAATAGGTATGACAAAAAAAAGTAATTTTAATGCCATGAAAAATATACTAACATCAAAACAAATAACACCAGGGCTGAAGCTAAGAATAGCAAAATGTTACATCTTCTCAATATTCCTATATGGTACAGAAACATTGACATTAGACAAGAAAACAGAACAGAAAATTGAAGCCTTTGTAACGTGGATATATAGAAGAATAGGTAGAATTGGATGGAAAGAAAATTTAACAAACGATGAAGTTTTAAAACAACTAAAAATAGAAAGAGAACTACTAAACACAATTAGAACAAGACAAATGAAATATTTGGACCATGTTAAAAGACACAACAGCCTAATAAAAGTAATATTGGAAGGGAAAATACAAGGTAAAAGAGGCAGATGCAGACCAAGACTAACATGGACGAGTAACATCAAAAGAAGGACAAATCAATGTATGACAATCTGCACCATCAAAGCAAGAGACAAAGAGGAATGGTGTTCCATGGTAGCCAACCTTCAATGCGGAGACGGCACTCAATGATGATGATGAGATTGACTTCTTTTCGGTTTTTTGCCTGCTTTTCGTGAGGTGACCTCTGTTTGGCTGTTCAAGCTCAGACTATCCTTCAAGGTAACATTTGATAGAATTTGGATATACCTTTTGTTGTTGGCTGTTGTCTTTGTGGGGATTTTGTTTCCGGATAGATTGTGCTCCATGAAGGCTTTTATTTGTTGTGATTGTGTGTCTCCGGTGAGACTGAGTTCTACACGACTATTTCTGTGAAGTGTGAACCCTCCTTTGTCGTCCACTTGCCGCGGCATTTCTTGACGGTTGACGTTATTATCTCATGTGGTATGAAACTAGTAGCAGGTCACTGAGTTTTTGCATGATTGCTTCTGTGATAGGAAATCCCATGGGTATTTGAGGCTGTTGGTTATCTTGAGGTTTTATGTGATGATTTGTCATTTTGTCGAAATTCATCAAGACTTTAGGCCAGAAATTAAATATCTTTGAAACCAAATGTCTTAGTTAGATCTCAAACACAAGCTGGAAAGGATATATTTCAAATGAGCAGATAAGAGACGAATCAGAACAAGAATACTCGTCGAACTTCATAATAAGAAGGCGATGGAAATACATCGGTCATGTGCTGAGAATGAATGAAGAAAGACTTCCCCGTCAGGCATTTATGTGCAAAATGTCTGGTAAAACAAAACAGAGTAGACCAAGAGAATCACTACGCAAAAAAAATTACTAGAGAAAGCTCAACAATGGGGCTAAGAAACAAGCAAAAACTAGCAGCAGGTCGTCAATCATGGAGAACTACGACTTCCACCCTACCTGCCGTCTTCGGTTTGAAAGAGAATTAAATATCACGTATTCACATCTACTGAAATGCGCTACTTAGACTCTTGTGTCTACCCGTCGTTGTGTCCACACATGGTGACGCTGACATCAGCTTGTGGCAGGTACGTCTGTCTGAATGGCCAGCCTATGTTTCCTTTGAGCTGTCAGTGTTAAGTCCAAGCAACCTTGTAATTCCAAGCAACCTTGTAAGTCCAAGCAACCTTGTAAGTCCAAGCAACCTAGTAAGTCCAAGCAACCTAGTAAGTCCAAGCAACCTTGTAAGTCCAAGCAACCTTGTAAGTCCAAGCAACCTTGTAAGTCCAAGCAACCTTGTAAGTCCAAGCAACATAGTAAGTCCAAGCAACCTTGTAAGTCCAAGCAACCTAGTAAGTCCAAGCAACCTAGTAAGTCCAAGCAACCTTGTAAGTCCAAGCAACCTAGTAAGTCCAAGCAACCTTGTAAGTCCAAGCAACCTTGTAAGTCCAAGCAACCTTGTAAGTCCATGCAACCTTGTAAGTCCAAGCAACCTTGTAAGTCCAAGCTACCTTGTAAGTCCAAGCAACCTTGTAAGTCCAAGCTACCTAGTAAGTCCAAGCAACCTTGTAAGTCCAAGCAACTTAGTAAGTCCAAGCAACCTTGTAAGTCCAAGCAACCTAGTAAGTCCAAGCAACCTAGTAAGTCCAAGCAACCTAGTAAGTCCAAGCAACCTTGTAAGTCCAAGCAACCTTGTAAGTTCAAGCAACCTAGTAAGTCCAAGCAACCTAGTAAGTCCAAGCAACCTTGTAAGTCCAAGCAACCTAGTAAGTCCAAGCAACCTTGTAAGTCCAAGCAACCTTGTTTGCAATCAATTTTGAAGGCTATGCGATCGCTATGGCTTGAACTTGACCTAACAACTTGTAGCAACTATCAACTTTAAACATCTGTAGCATCTGTCAACTTTAAACATCTGTAGCACCTAAAATTTGTAGCAACTATCAACTTTAAACATCTGTAGCATCTGTCAACTTTAAACATCTGTAGCACCTAACAACTTGTAGCAACTATCAACTTTAAACATCTGTAGCACCGAACATCTGTAGCATCTGTCAACTTGAAACATCTGTAGCATCTATCAGCTTTAAACATCTGTAGCATCTATCAGCTTTAAACATATGTAGCATCTATCAGCTTTAAACATCTGTAGCATCTATCAGCTTTAAACATTTGTAGCATCTAATAACATGAAACATCTGTAGCATCTATCAGTTTTAAACATCTGTAGCATCTTCCAACTTTAAACGTATCGGTCCTTGTACAACAAAATCTGCTTCATGAAGAAATGCACTTTAATAAATAGTGTATTCAATTCCGTTAAAATGTGCATTGAGCAACATTACCAAATTATATTGAATGATGTGTATACATTTACACTTAAAGAATAGTGTTACATCAAAATTGCGTTAAATTACACTAAAGTGTCATATTACATTGAAAGATGTATTGTGTTCAATTAAAACATATATTGTGTTACATATTAAGTTGTCGTTTAAATGCAGTGTTTTTGTTATGACCTCGTAACAAATGCATAATAATGTAGACTATTATTATATACTCGGATTTTCCTCATCGAATAACTGTCTTTAAGCGCTGAGATCTCCTCTCTAGCAAATTCCGCAGTGTGAAACTATCAACTGGTTCACAAGTCCTCCCTAACAAATCCCACAGTGTGAAACGATCAACTAGTTCACCAATTTCTACCCCCGACCTCCTTGTAGTTCTCCTGAAATTAGCCAACATCCATTTTGACTGACATAAAGATCAGAGAGTCGCACCAGAAGTATTGATCATGAACAGCATCAATATCTTTATCATATGTCCCTTATTTTCGCACCACTAATAGACTTTAAATCGATCATCTCTATTTTTCTCTATCTACATATATGTTTTGTAACTTTGCAAGTCGAGATCTGTCATTTAAAAAAAAATTGTTTCCATCTCTTTCTTTGCCGACTTGTCCTTATTGCTCCTTTCGCAGTTCCTTAGAGAATGGTCTTTCCTTGGTCAGTGTGTCAGGAATTGCCAATTTCTTATCTTTTGGAGAGCAGTAAATGAGCGAAAAAAAAGCGAATCAATTCAGAGGAAATAGTATGTTTACAGCACTCGGAAAAAATAACAAATAATCAACAACAGGAAAAAAAAAACAAAGAACAATATATGGTCCGAAGCAGGATCGAACCCGTACTCCTTGGCACAGTGCCTTGCAAAGAAAAGCCAAACGCTAGGGAACACTGCCAACTCAACTCAATAAAAAACTAACCATCATTGGCGATGTCTTTCATGCAGGTGTTTTCAAGAATTGTTGAAGGGCATGATTGCGTACTCCTGCCGGTATTGCACATGTTGATATATAAGATCAAGCACTCCATTGTCGCATTTAAAAGATTGTGTGAGTGTGTATGTATATGTATATACACTCGCTCCCTTCCCCCGCAATGTTTTATCTTATATTTTTTATCCTTCTCTCATTAACGTGTAAGACAGAGGTTAATACAATCTTCCCTATTGTTTATTACCTACATGGACTACATATGTAAGTTAACTAAACCCATCGCTAAACAAAGAAGATTAACTAGTTCCTATTTGTCGACGATCAGGCATTAATTCATGGAAAAATAAAAGACCTACAACAGACTTAAATAGACTTAACAGCACAGGCATAAATATACAACATGAAAATCAGCAAGATAGATGTAATGCATATCGAAAAAAGAAAATAAACAGAATATCAACATAAGGATAGACGAAAGATAACTTAAAACAAGTGGAGAAATTTAAATACTTAGAAAGTCTAGTGACAAACGACAATTCGCTTGCAGCAGAAATAGACTCAAGAGGCAACAAAACTGGTCAAATCATTGGACAGTTATCACCACTATTGTTCAAGAAAGAAATAACTCTAGAGGCAAAACGGGCACTCTACAATACAATCCTTATCTCAATGTTCTGCTACCAATGCCAGACCTGGACTCTAGATTCAAGTACAATAAGAAAATAACTATTGAGATTAAATGTGTTATGACACCAAAGGAGAGCATGGGCATTAACATCATGCTCGACAAGTAGAACAGTCAAAGAAGACAGTGGGGCATTCGTTAAAACCACGAGTAGCATGACGATGGAGGTAATGACAGTGACCAAGGTAATTCATCTGGTTAGAGTTACAAGACTACACCCATGCCTGTATACTGAGTAATTCGATGAGCATGATAAAAAGGCGGAAGCGGGCTTTGTACACATGCAATGGGATGAGTCTTTGCAGAAGAAACAAATGCGTAGGGTCAACTTTGTCTACGTCCCTGGACATGCGGGAGTAGGAGAAAAATAAAAGAGCGGACAGGATGTCTAGCTGTGCTGTTGTTGAAGACTGTCAACCATTGGATCGAGCAGACGTCATCGATGGCCTCCGATATGTGAGAAGGACACAGGACTTCGACAACCATGAGTCCACGTCACTCCTTCAGATGAAAGAGTTGGGAGTTAAGATGGGCATAGCCAGAAATGAGAAACTGAGTGGGCGTATTAGAAGACTTATCAACAACACAGAACTGGAGTCGTCAGTCGCTGGACGGGGCTTGCTGAGGAGGGGATCTGAGCACCTATGGACATGTTCGGAGTGCAATGATGATGACCCGCAAATAACTCAATGTGCTAGACGCCTGACAAGAAACAGCCGGAGAGAAAAGGTCAGAAATGAAGAAATGAGAGAAAGAAAAAAAAGCCAGAATTCCCACCACAGAATACTTGCAGAAACAACAGATGGTTCAACAGATCAAAACACAACGAGCCTTCAATAAACGTTGCGAGAACACAATACTGAAGAGCCGATCACGAAAAAGATTGATTGATGGGATATGAGAAACACTAGGAAACCACAGCATCAAAGGACCAACCGAGGAGCAAAAGACCGCAAATGATATCTGCCCTTTCCTCTTGCTGAAAGGCAAATGTGGAAGGAAAGAAGAAGAAAAAAAGGAAATGTAAACCCATCTCTCTCTCTCTCGCTCTCTCTCTACACACACACAGACACACACACTGGCACATACACACACCATCTATATGTCTGTTTTGTATGTTCTCTCAGATAAATACATTTTTCGTTTCCCCATATGCATACATCTCATTACACTTTCCCAAAAATAACTAGAATTAATTGTCAGCATTACAACTAATCACAATAAATCATTCATTATAAAACAACATAATTAACAGCATTTAAGTCACATGACCACCTATAAATACACCGTACCCTTTAAGTGCGTATATAAAACAGAATGGGCGTCTATTTTGTGAATTCATTAAAACAGGCGGTAAAATTATTTATTACATCCTGTGTGATATGGGGGTCGGCTGACAGCTTCGCAGATTGCTCCCAAATGTTCAAAACTGGACAGGTAATCTGGGTATCTGTCACATGCAGATCTGATTTATGGCCCTTGATAAGCCAAAATGTGTCACGGGTTACAAGAATCCAGATAGATGACACACGAAGATTGATGGTTTCATTTTGTTTGTAACAATTAATAAAAGATATAATTTGTTCCGGGAGTAATTTTTGCATAGTTTGTGTGTGTGTGTGTGTGTGTGTGTTGTGTGTCCATCATTTCGTTTATGGGTTTGCTTATGAGTTCATGATTCTACCTGCGTGTGAGACCGTCTATATACATGTTTGTCTCCGTTCATTTATTTAGCTATTTTTGTTTGATGAGTTTAATGTGCATATATGTCTACGTGTTTTATTACCTGTCTGTCTTCATCTCTCTATATACCTCAGTGTGTCTGCATGTCATTGTTATGTCTACGTGTTTATTTGTGTGCCTTTCATGTAGGAATTTACGTTTATATGTTTGCGTATTCTATATGCTTACATGTTTATATATATTTACACGTCTGACTGCCTGTTTATTGCTTCTCTACTTGTCCGTAGTTCTTGTTCAGCCTATTTTGTTACAAACACTGTGCGTATCTATGTGCTTTGTTTACCTTATCTTCTATCGATCGTTTTGCCTACATACGATTAAATATGTTTGTCTGCAGAGAGCCCGGTGATATTGTGGTTCGTGCACTCGCCACCCTATCTGAAGGTTCAAATGCCGGTAGAGACAAAAATATTTTCCGACCTTAAAAACTGTCAAGGTGCACTCAGGGTGGAGACAAATAATAATAAATGAATATTATTAAAGAGGGAAACTTCCAAGGCGATAATCAACGAATCAATTCAGAGGAAGAGGTATGTTTACAGCACTCGTAAAATATTATAAATAATCAACAGAAAAAAACAAAGAACAATATATGGCCCGAAGCAGGATCGAACCCGTACTCCATGGCATAGCTCCATGCCACGAAAAGCCAAACGCTAGGGAACACTGCCAAACGGACCATATATTGTTCTTTGTTTTTTTCCTGTTATTGATTATTTGTCATTTTTTCCCAAGAGCTGTAAACATAGCTCCTTCTCTGAATCCACTCTGAGTCTGGTACAGAGAATCAATGGGGGAGGAAACTGATCACGTCACGAAGATAACATTTGGTACAATGAGACTTGGCTTCATTGTAAATAACATGGTATGGGACTACCTTTCCTTTTACTTTATAAAAGATAACAAATCAGGAAAACCATCAATTAAGTTGCTCTTGACTGTTAGGAAATACAGAAATAGTCCACGAATAAAGAAAGGATGGAGAGACCGTATCAGCGGTCTGTGTGTCCACGGGGGCCTGAAAGTGGAGCCAAATAATAATAAATTAATATTATTATAAAGATGGAGCCGCGATAGCTCAGTGGTAAGTGAACTGGACTACAAAGGACAAGAGGTAGGGTTCGATCCCAACCGACAGCTTCCGGGTTCACCCACCATTAAATGGGTACCGGATTTTTTTTCTGGGAAAGTAAAGCGGCACGGGCGTAATACTGACCACATTACCCAAAAATCACGTGCTCAAGGTCTGTAAAATGTATGGTCACTAACACCATGTTCCCTACACGCCACTAGGCGTGACGGGGGATCTTTACTTTTTTACTTTTTTTTAATTATTATTATTATAGAGGGAAACTTCCGAGGCGATAATCAGCGAATCAATTCAGAGGAAGAGGTATGTTTACAGCACTCGGAAAAAAATGACAAATAATAAACAACAGAGAGAACAAAATCTTTTGTTGGTTATTTGTCATGTTTTTCCGAGTGCTATAAACATACTTCCTCTTCTGAATTTATTCGAGGCCTAAAAGTCTTTGATCCATTGACTGATTCCTTGAGTTATGTTTTTTTCTATGCTTGCCTGCAAGGCAGACCCAGAGAATCGCTACGCAGAACAAGAACTAGAGAAGGCTCAACCATGAGACAAAGAAACAACCTAGAACTAGAAGAACTAGCAGAACTTGCTTTAGTCCCAAAGTTATATTTTAGTTTTAATGATAAAACGGTTGCTGTATAAACAAAGATGTCGTGAGAAAACGTTTAACTCATTCTTGCCATTGATTTTATATTGAAGTGGTCCACATTTGTGACACTGTACCCAGATATGAATAGTATAGAACAATTAATTTTCTATTTGAAGTTTTAGTCCAACAGTATTTATGGGAATAAATATTTCAAAATTGGATTAATTTAACCATTTCTGATGTAAAATAACCATAATTTAACCACAAACATTGTACAAAATTCAAAATAATACTTGTATGATCATTTTGTAATATACTATAGCTTAATTATAATCAAGTCATGTCTCAGAACTTATCAAAGTTAACAAGACTACTGAAATACCATCAACAAACAGCTGTGGGAGAACAATGACTTCCGTCCCTTGAGGCGTCTTCGGCCCGAGAGGAAAAAAGAAATATGCTTGCCTGTGTCTGTATATCTGTTTACATACTTACGCGCCTATATATGTATCTGCTTGCTTATATCTGTTTGAGTGATTGTTTTTCTGTGTGTTCATAACCCTTGTGTATATTCTGTCTTTAACTACATAGTGTATATGTATGTATATGTGTTGCCTAACTAT
The DNA here is from genome assembly GCA_032433765.1 of Megaustenia siamemsis. Classification (NCBI taxonomy): domain Eukaryota; kingdom Metazoa; phylum Mollusca; class Gastropoda; order Stylommatophora; family Ariophantidae; genus Megaustenia; species Megaustenia siamemsis. The sequence goes on along the minus strand of JAVIAB010000160.1, from coordinate 44,784,942 downwards.
CTGGTTACAAAAAGTGTATGCGTATCTGTTATTTTAGCACGTCAATGTTTCTTGTCGTATCTGTCTCTGTTTCTCAATGTATCGATAATCTGGTATGTGTGTGATGTGTTTATTTATGTTATTTTGTCTATGTTGATTTGTCTTTTCAAAAATCTATATGTCCATCTAATTTCCAATATTAGGAAATGTCTCAATCATCATTTTTTGGCCATGTAATGAGAAGAGAACTGGAATATATTGTAACAACTGGACAAATTTAGGGACGAAGAGATAGAGGGAAGCAAAGAGAAAAAATAACAGACAGCTTAAGAGAATAGCTTGGCAGAAGGTCAACAACAGAAATGATAGATAGCTGCCGAGATCGAAAGTTGTGGAGAGACATGATCACCTACGCCAGTAGGCCCGGTATTTGATGATGGTGATGTTATGTCCATCACCACTTAGATTCTCACCTTTACTGATAGGCATTCTCATCTTGGCCCGTCTGAATTAATTTGTCACTAATCAATCTCGCATCTCCTCTTACAAAATATCATATATATATATAGCGAAAACCACATTTGCGTATGGTCGTTCCAGTGAAAAATCTCTGGGCCGAGTTTAACTTTAAGAATTATTGGTCGCTGAGAAACTCAATCCAGTGAATTATTGGTCGCTGAGAAAGTCAATCTAGTGAATTATTGGTCGCTGAGAAACTCAATCCAGTGAATTATTGGTCGCTGAGAAAGTCAATCTAGTGAATTATTGAGCATTAACACAGACTGTCCAGAGAATTATTGAGTCATGAGACAGACTATCTAAAGAATTATTGAGTCCTTACAAACACTGTCAAGAGAATGGTTGATTCCTAAGAAAGACTTAATAGAATTATTGAGCCTTGAAAATGATTGACACGAGAATTATTGAGTCATAAGACATGCTGTCCATTGAATTATTGAGTCCTAGGACATGCTGTCCATTGAATTATTGAGTCCTAAGATGGACTGTCCATTGAATTATTGAGTCCTAAGATGGACTGTCCATTGAATTATTGAGTCCTAAGATGGACTGTCCATTGAGTTATTGAGTCCTGAGACAGACTGTTCATTGAATTATTGAGTCCTAAGATGGACTGTCCATTGAATTATTGAATCATAAGATGGACTGTCCATTGAATTATTGAGTCCTAAGATGGACTGTCCATTGAATTATTGAGTCACAAGATGGACTGTCCATTGAATTATTGAGTCCTGAGACAGACTGTCCATTGAATTATTGAGTCCTAAGATGGACTGTCCATTGAATTATTGAGTCATAAGATGGACTGTCCATTGAATTATTGAGTCCTAAGATGGACTGTCCATTGAATTATTGAGTTACAAGATGGACTGTCCATTGAATTATTGAGTCATAAGATGGACTGTCCATTGAATTATCGAGTCCTAAGATGGAATGTCCATTGAATTATTTAGTCCTGAGACAGACTGTCCATTGAATTATTGAGACATAAGATGAACTGTCCATTTAGTTATTGAGTCCTGAGACAGACTGTCCATTGAATTATTGAGTCCTAAGATGGACTGTCCATTGAATTATTGAGTCCTAAGATGGACTGTCCATTGAGTTATTGAGTCCTGAGACAGACTGTCAAGAGAATTATAAGAATGCTATCCACAGTCAAAGAACATAATCAGTTTTTGTTTTGTTATGATGGTGATTTTACAATTCTTTCTTTATTATCTGGTGCATCAACACGTCATATCTGCATTCTTTACACACACTTAACTCTTTCTCTCCCCATTAAAAGCAACTCTCACTTCTCGTCTGTTCCACAGACTGCCCATCCTACTGCTCCAAATAAGACAACTTTGATATACTCAGTTTCAGCTAAATGCCATTTATTTACATGCACAGACATGTTTTCTTCCGTTAAGGATGCATTTTTGCCATTCCAATTTTTCTATTTACTTCTGCCTCACAATTAAAACCCCTAGATATTATATATCCGAGGAAACTTATTACTTAGACATTTCATTCATTTATTTTGATGTTGAATTGCACATCCTGCTCGTTATCTGCGATTATTGCCATTGTCTGGGGCTTCTTAATATTTATTTTAGGTTGAAAATATGTTTCTGCTGCTGGACTAAATAGCTTTACTATAATTCTTGTGAGCTTTCTGTCAGTAATGCATCGCCGACTGTATATCTTATATTGTTAATTTTATCTCAATTAAATTTAAAACTTAATATTGTATTTGACATTAAAATATGGAAATTACAATAGTTTGGATATACAACACGAAATCAATAGGATGCCTTGAAGAATGTAATTATGGAGGGTATCATCATCATCATCGAGTGCCGTATCCGCATCGAAGGTTGGCCACCATGGGAACCATTCCACTTTGTCTCTTGCTTTGATGATGCAGGTTGTCTAGGATAACTTGCCCATCTTTTGATAGTACTCGTCCATGTTAGTCTTGGTGTGACGCTGCCTTTTTTACCTTGTATTTTTCCTTCCAATATTACTTTCAGTAGGCTACTCTATCTTTTAACATGGCCCAAAAATCTCATTTGTCTTGTTTGAATTGTGTTTAGTGGTTCACCTTTCATTTTTAGTTGTTTTAAGACTTCATCGTTTGTTTTCTTTCCTTTCCATCCAAATCTTCATATTATTCTATAAATCAACATTTCAAAGGCGTCAATTTTAATTTTTTGTTCTGTTTTCTTGTCTAAAATCCATGTTTCTGCACCATACATAATTGCTTAGGAGATATAATATTTTGCTATTCTTAATTTTAGCTCTGATGTTAGTATATTTGTTCATGGCATTAAAATTAATGGAGGGTACTGTTGAAGCTAAACGAGAAAAGGGGGGGGGGGAGAGAAAAGGAGACCAAGAAGATAAAAGTCATAGAAGATAAGTCATAACAGTTGGCAAGTTGGGGATGATTTGTTCTATTATTGAAGAATTCTGCTCATGTGTGTAGACTGATTAAACGGATTAAACATACAGTGTGTATATTAAACATAGGTTGTGTAGACTGATTAAACATAGGTTGTGTAGACTGATTAAACATAACATTAAACATATGTGTAGACTGATTAAACATACGGATGTGTAGACTGATTAAACATACGGTGTGTAGACTGATTAAACATACGGTGTGTAGACTGGGTAAACATATGGTGTGTAGACTGATTAAACATAGGTTGTGAAGACTGATTAAACATATGGTGTGTAGACTGATTAAACATAGGCTGTGTAGACTGATTAAACAAACAATGTGTAGACTGATTAAACATATAAAGTGTAGACTGATTAAACATAGGTTGTGTAGACTGATTAAACAAACAATGTGTAGATTGATTAAACATACAAAGTATAGACTGATTAAAAATACAGTGTGTAGACAGAGCAAACAGACGTTGTGTAGACTGACCTAACAAACAGTGATAAAATGCATTCTCTTATCTATACATCAGCTATAGGGCACTGATCCTGATACAAGCAGTCAGCTATAAGTCACTGACCACTTTCAGCCCAGATTATTTCGACGTCTTTGAGTTGAGAAGTGTGTTCATTAAACAAAAAGCAGGAACCATTCACACTCAACCCATTTGTCACACTCAACCCATTTGTCACACTCAACAGTGGTCCACTGTGAACTGGTGTGTGTGTTGGTTGTTGCCCTGGTTGCAATCTGTTCGCTTTCAATAATCAATAACACATGATGACTCGATGTCTGGTTGGCGGGTTCGTAATGGGTTGGTTTAATTTGGAAACAGGTGACGAGCGGACCGGTCACAGGAGAAGAGAAGATATTGGTGACATGGGACATTAGGTCACAGTTGATTGTTTTATATAAAAGTGGCATTTAAGTTATAACCCTAGAAATGTTGCACCATCGAAACATTTTTTTTTCGTTACATTCCCCACACATGGTTTTGTCGTTACATTCCCCCACACATGGTTTTGTCGTTACATTCCCCACACATGGTTTTGTCGTTACATTCCCCTACACATGGTTTTGTCGTTACATTCCCCACACATGGTTTTGTCGTTACATTCCCCACACATGGTTTTGTCGTTACATTCCCCCACACATGGTTTTGTCGTTACATTCCCCACACATAGTTTTATCATTACATTCCCCCACACATGGTTTTGTCGTTACATTCCTCACACATAGTTTTGTCGTTACATTCCCCACACATAGTTTTGTCGTTACATTCCCACATACATAGTTTTGTCGTTACATTCCCCACACATAGTTTTGTCGTTACATTCACCCATACATAGTTTTGTCGTTACATTCCCACATACATAGTTTTGTCGTTACATTCCCACATACATAGTTTTATCGTTACATTCACCCATACATTGTTTTGTCGTTACATTCACCCATACATAGTTTTGTCGTTACATTCACCCATACATAGTTTTGTCGTTACATTCACCCATACATAGTTTTGTCGTTACATTCTCCCATACATAGTTTTTTCGTTACATTCCTCCTCACATAGTTTTGTCATTACATTCTTTCACACATAGTTTTGTCGTTACATTCACCCATACATATTTCAGTTATTACATTCCTTCACACATAGTTGTGTCGTTACATTCCCCCACACATATTTTAGTTATTACATTCCTTCACACATAGTTTTATCATTACATTCCTTCACGCATAGTTTTGTCATTACATTCCTTCACACATAGTTTTATCATTACATTCCTTCACACATAGTTTTATCATTACATTCCTTCACACATAGTTGTGTCGTTACATTCCGCCACACATAATTTTGTCCTTACATTCCCCCACACATAGTTTTCTCGTTACATTCCCCAATACATAATTTTATCATTACATTCAACCATACATAGTTATGTCGTTAAATTCACCCATATATAGTTTTGTCGTTACATTCACCCATACATAATTTCGTCGTTACATTCACCCATACATAGTTTTGTCGTTACATTCCTCCTCACATAGTTTTGTCGTTACATTCCCCCACACATATTTTAGTTATTACATTCCCCCTCACATATCTCTGTCGTTACATTCCGCCACACATAATTTTGTCGTTACATTCCCCCACACATAGTTTTGTCGTTACATTAACCCACACATAGTTTTGTCGTTACATTCACCCACACATAGTTTTCTCGTTACATTCCCCAACACATAGTTTTGTCGTTACAATCCCCCACACATAGTTTGTCGTTACATTCCCCAACACATAGTTTTGTCGTTACAATCCCCCACACATAGTTTTGTCGTTACATTCCCCAACACATAGTTTTGTCGTTACATCAATCCACACATAGTTTTGTTGTTGCATTCCCCCACACATAATTTTGTTGTTACATTTCCCCACACATAGTTTTGTTGTTACATTCCCCCAAAAATAGTGTTTTTGTTATATTCCCTCACATATAGTTTTGTCGTTACATTCCCACACATAGTTTTGTCGTTACATTAACCAACACATAGTTTTCTCGTTACATTAACCCACACATAGTTTTCTCGTTACATTAACCCACACATAGTTTTGTCGTTACATTCACCCACACATAGTTTTCTCGTTACATTCCCCAACACATAGTTTTGTCGTTACATTAACCCACACATAGTTTTCTCGTTACATTCCCCAACACATAGTTTTGTCGTTACATTCGCCCACACATAGTTACATTCCCCCACACATAGTTTTCTCGTTACATTCCCCAACACATAGTTTTGTCGTTATATTCCTTCACACACAGTTTTGTCGTTACATTCCCCCACACATAGTTTTCTCGTTACATTCCCCAACACTTAGTTTTGTCGTTATATTCCTTCGCACACAGTTTTGTCGTTACATTCACCAATACATAGTTTTGTCGTTGTATTCCTTCACACACAGTTTTGTCGTTACATTCCCCAACACATAGTTTTGTCGTTACATCAATTCACACATAGTTTTGTTGTTACAATCCCCCACACATAGTTTGTCGTTACATCAATTCACACATAGTTTTGTTGTTACATTCCCCCACACATAGTTTTTTTGTTATATTCCCTCACACATAGTTTTGTCGTTACATTAACCCACACATAGTTTTGTTGTTACATTCGCCCACACATAGTGCAAATTCTATTTTTGACAGAAAAGAGTCTAACAACGCTCAGGAACTAAAATAAGCAGCAAATGACAGTCTACGCAACACAGAGTCAGAGGTTATTGTAAACAATCACACAGTTATTTAGAAACAGAGCGAGCGAGCGAGCGAGAAAGAAAGAGAAAGAGAGAGCGAGAAAGGGTCTTACTAATTCAGACATAAAGTTTAATATAAGCAGAGAAAGGCGCAAAGTCTAGTACAAACACAGAGACACGCAGTCCAGTACAAACACAGAGACACTCAGTCTAGTACAAACACAGAGACATGCAAAGTCTAGTACAAACACAGACACACACAAAGTCTAGTACAAATACAGACACACACAAAGTCTAGTACAAACACAGAGACACACAAAGTCTAGTACAAACACACACACACAAAGTCTAGTACAAACACAGACACACACAAAGTCTAGTACAAACACAGACACACACACAAAGTCTAGTACAAACACAGAGACACACAAAGTCTAGCCCAAACACAGACACACACAAAGTCTAGTACAAACACAGAGACACACAAAGTCTAGTACAAACACAGAGACACACAAAGTCTAGTTGAGAGTCACTCACCTCAAATCTTGACCATTATCATCCGATGACACGTCATCAATATGAACTTGGTCACACTCCTGCGGAGATTGATTGGTTATTTTTTTGGTTCAAAATGAAAAAGGTGTCACATAGCATTTACTGCTGTTGTAGCTTTTAATTCTTTTTCTTCTTTCCTTCCTCATTTGCTTTTTCTTCTTTTTTTCTTTCCTCATTTTCCTTTCAGCGTCGACGGGAGATATAATTTGCGATCTTTCGCTCTTCTGTTGGCCTCTCTTTTTGATGTTTCCTAGTGTTTCTAATAAACAAATAACACCAGGGCTAAAACTAAGAATAGCAAAATGTTACATCTTCTCAATATTCCTATATGGTGCAGAAACATGGACATTAGACAAGAAAACAGAACAGAGAATTGAAGCCTTTGAAATGTGGATATATAGAAGAATAGGTAGAATTGGATAGAAGGAAAAGAAAACAAACGATGGAGTCTTAAAACAACTAAAAATGAAAAGAGAACTTCTGAACACAATTAGAACAAGACAAATGCGATTTTTGGGCCATGTTAAAAAGGACACAACAGCCTACTGAAAGTAATCCTGGAGGGGAAAAATACAAGGTAAAAGCGAAGAGGCAGACCAAGACTAACATGGACGAGTAACATCAAAAGATGGACAAATCAGCCTATGACAACCTGCACCATCAATACAAGAGACAGAGCAGAATGGCGCTCCATGGTAGCCAACCTTCGTTGCGGAGACGGTACTCGATGATGATGATGAGTGTTTCTAATATTTCATCAATCCATCTTAATCGTAGTCGACCCTTGGGTCTAGCGTTTTTCTGACGTTTATTAAAGGCTTGTTGTGTTTTGATCTTGTTGTCGTGTCACGTGACCAAGCCATGTTATTTGTTTCTTCTTTTATTTATTCAATGGCGGGAATTGCTCCTAGCCACTTTCTCAGTTCATCATTTATGATCTCATCTCTCATGCTATATTCTGTCATGTGTCTAACACATTTCATCCTAGTTTTAATTGTCTTATTCTTCCAGTTGTTCTGAGTCTAGAGTCCAGCATAGATCTGGTAACGTAACATTGCAACGATCATTGTTTTGTAAAATGTCCGTTTTACCTCTGACGCTAAAAATCGCAGTATTATTATTTGGGGCTTATTGAAACAATATAAATACTACAATATTATAAAAAATAATTTATAATTTTATTATATTATATTGTTATATTATTATATTGTTATATTATTATATTATTATAGTGTTGTATTATTACTATTAAAGAATAGTGACACTGTGACCTTCCAGGCATGTCGTAAGAGGCGACTAAGGAGGTTGATCGATGGCTTGACAAGCTGTCATTGTAAAAAGTGTTGTTATGGAAACAGACCATAGATTTTAGAAGCAGTGATCTCCGCAATATGTGCCATTTTGGCACGCAAGGTTTCTGTTTTTGAGATTGTGGTTCTGCCCTATGTGCCGTCTTCGGCTCGAAAGGAGAATAGATAGATTATTACTATTGTTTTAATAAAGCACGAATAACGATTGAGCCATTAGACTGTTATGTGTGAACATTGTAGTTACAATTGTGAACTGGTTGTTCCAAGTAACCTGGGTTTGATTCTCAGTTATGGTAATATTTTACTTTCTTCTTCAAAACAACTCGACTTCTGATTGTATTTAATCTATGGCCGTCGAAAGTAAATTTTCTCTACAAAATTAGGTGCGGCCTGGCGTGATACAACAAACCACATCACTTACAACAAATTCATTGGAAAAATAATGCGAAGACATATACCATACAAACCACATCTTATTCTTCTTCCTTTTTAGCTCCCAGTGGAGCATAGGTCTTCAACAAACACTTTCCAAGACGTTCTGTTTTTGTGCCATTCTTTTAAGATCATTCCATGACTTCCCCATCATCTTCATCTCTGCTTCTATCTGTCTTTTCCAAGAATTCCTTGGTCTTCCTCTTTGTCTTTTCCCCTGGGGATTCCAAAAAATGGCATGTTGTGCAATACTCTCAGTTGGCTTCCGTAGTGTGTGTCCTATCCAGCGCCATCGTCTTCGCTGTATCTCTTTATCCACTGGTATTTGACTGGAACATTTCCATAATTCTATGTTAGTGATTTTGTCCTGCCATTTCCATCCTTTTATTCTGCGTAAGAATCCATTAATGAAAGTCTGTATCTTCATGATTGTCAATTTTGTTGTTCTCCATGTTTCACAGCCATATAATAGGACCGACTTAACACTTGAGTTGACAATTTTTGTTTTTGTATTTAATCTAATTTCTTTATATACAAACCACATCACTTACAATACATTCATTGGAAAAAATAATGCGAACACAGATACCATACTACAACCATAAGTGATTAGTGTCCCCTACGCTGACCAGAGGATTTGGGTTCAATTCCCAGATGTGGCGATATTTTTCTGATCGATTCTGTTGCTGAGATGCCCAGACCTCTGATAATGGGTACCAGAGATTTCTTGAGAAAGTAGGGCGGCTTGACGTGATACCGACCACATTAAATATATGCGCTGATTGTCATTGAGAAACTATAAGGACACTTCACTGTATTCTCCATAAACACCACTAGGTGCAACTGATACCCTTACTTGGTAGAGTATCACCAACATAAATGATAAACGAATGTAGAGATAGAAAGTTGTGGGGAGACTTGATCACCTACGACTGCAAGCACGGTATATGATGGTGATGATGAGATCTCAGAAAGAAATAATCAACATTTTTCGGGTGCATCATGAGAAGAGGAAAGTTGAAATACTTGGTTACAACTGGCAAAATAAACGGAAAGAGAGATCGCGGACGACAAAGAGAGAAAATACTAGATGGCTTGGTGCCATGGCATGGAAAGCAGTCAACAACAGAACTGATACGATTCACTGTAGATAGAAGATTGTGGAAGGACATGATCGCCTACGCCAACCGGTATGGCACATGATGCTGATGATGATGAGATCTTGGTTCAAATAATAATAACTTAGTCAGAACCAGCAGACAAATTAAGGTTACGGAGGAGATTTGAGCCGCGATAGCTCAGTGGTTAGTGAACTGGACTACAAAGGACAAGAGTAGGATTCGATCCCAACCGACGGCTTCCAGGTTCACCCAGCCTTTAATGGGTAGCGGTTTTTTTTTCTAGGAAAGTAAAGCGGCACGGCCGTAATACTGACCACATTTCCCCAAAAATCATGTTCCGAAGGTCTGTACAATTTATGGTCACTAACACCATATTCCCTATACGCCACTTGGCGTGACGGGGGTACTTTGCTTTTTATTTTTAAAGGAGGAGATTGCAACTGTTAAACCACGTTGAAGGTGATGCATAGATAGACGCACCGGACTGGGGTTGATCCATAGATGAAAGTTTGGAGACCCCTGTATAGAAGAGGGAGACGAGAGGGCGAGGAAAGAAAATGGGACTAGCAGTGAACAAACAGACAAGGAGGAGATTGTGTTAAAAAGCAATCGTGGTGCTAGCTTCGCCTCCCTTGAACAAGCACTCCTCGCGTGTCCACGAAAATCTCATTATTAAAACAGAGTATGCCCAGACTCGGCCCCAGGTCCCGGCGTTCTGTGGCCTCCTGTTTGCACAAAGGACTTAATAAGTCGGAGGGCATGGCTAGTCAGGACCCATCAGCCGTGGTGGCGCGATCGTGCAAACATCGGGCCCCGCTGTGGAGTTGACTCTCAGGACATCCTCGGAGCATGTCGCACACGAGAGACGATGTCTGTCAACACAAATGAAGGGCCCGGACATGCTTGTCAATGGAAGTGTAGTCTGTCTTCCTGCCCCCAGATTTTACACAAGTAACTAGCACAGAATTATAGTAATTTTACTAATCAATGGTGAATGGTGTACGTCAATAGTGATGTGCAACGCAGATGAGATAAAGACAGTGTTCACAACAGTGAACAGTATATTACATAACCTAAGCTGCATAATGGAATGAACGGACAAACTTGTTCTGACATATGGAAGTGAATCCCATCGTGGCATATGGAAGTGAATTTCATCTCCTGACATATGGAAGAGAATTTCATCTCCTGACATATGGAAGAGAATTTCATCTCCTGACATATGGAAGTGAATCCCATCTCCTTCCATCTGGAAGTGAATCCCTTCTCCTTCCACCGGAAAGTGAATCCCATTCTGACACATGGAAGTGAATCCCATCATAACATATGGAAGTGAATCCCATCATAACATATGGAAGTGAATCCCATCATAACATATGGAAGTGAATCCCTGACAATCGGTCAACTGACAAAAATACCTTTGGAGGCCATAGAAATATGGTTTTACAGAGGAATGTTCAGAATATCATAAACAGATACAGAGAGCGCAGTGGACGCTCTAAAAGAAGCCACGGCAAAAGAAAGCTATCACCACCAGACGCAAACACATTGTCCATTTATGGATAAGGAAATAACTGAATCACTGGAAAACATGAACAAAAATGGAAGAAATCGAAAATAATCTAATGCAATTGGTTGTGCACCATTTAGCTCCCACTTGTAAGCTACAATTCTTAACAGCTCAACATTGTCTTAAGTGGGGAATAGTGTGGTTTTGTCAGCGCTGGAAGCAAAACATTTATTACAACCTATAATCTGCTAGTCTATTCTCTTTGCCCCACCATTACGACCTATAATCTGCTAGTCTACTATCTTTGTCGCACCATTACGATCTATAATATGCTAGTCTACTATCTTTGCCCCACCATTACGATCTATAGTCTGCTAGTCTACTCTCTTTGCCCCACAATTACGACCTATAATCTGCTAGTCTACTATCTTTGCCCCACCATAGCGATCTATAATCTGCTAGTCTACTCCCTTTGCCCCACCATAGCGATCTATAATCTGCTAGTCTACTCCCTTTGCCCCACCATAGCGATCTATAATCTGCTAGTCTTCTCTCTTTGCTCCACCATTAAGACCTATAATCTGCTAGTCTACTCTCTTCGCCGCACCATTACGACCCACAATCTGCTAGTCTACTCTCTTTGCCCCACCATTACGACCTATAATCTGCAAGTCTACTCTCTTTGCCCCACCATTACGACCTATAATCTGCTAATCTGCTCTCTTTGCCCCACCATTACGACCTATAATCTGCTAATCTGCTCTCTTTGCCCCACCATTACGACCTATAATCTGCAAGTCTACTCTCTTTGCCCCACCTGAACGACCTTAATCACATCTATTATTGGCCATATCAGACTGACGAAACCCAACAGCACCTAGGCTGAAAGCGGTCAGCTATCATTTCGCGTCAAGACCATTGATCAGAACTGACCTAGATCCTACGTCATTTTTCTTGGATTTACTTTGGAAACAAAAATAACCAGTCCGGAGGCAATACGAGTCACGACCGAACTGAACTAGGATGTGCTGGGCAGAACAGCACAGATGAGGCAGCTTGCTGTAAACTACAGCGCAACGCTACAGCCAACTTCTAACGTCCTTATCATCATCGAGTGCCATCTCCGCAACGAAGGTTGGCTACCATGGAGCGCCATTCTGCTCTGTCCCTTGCTATGATGGGGCAGGTTGTCATAGGCTGGTTTGTCCATCTTTTGATGTTACTCGTCCATGTTAGTCTTGGTCTGCCTCTTTTGCCTTGTATTTTACCCTTCAGGATTACTTTTAGTAGGCTGTTGTGTCTTTTAACATGGCCCAAAAATCGCATTTGTCTTGTTTGAATTGTGTTTAGTAGTTCTCTTTTCATTTTTAGATGTTTTAAGACTTCATCGTTTGTTTTCTTTTCTTTCCATCCAATTCTACTTATTCTTCTATAAATCCACATTTCAAAAGCTTCAATTTTCTGTTCTGTTTTCTTGTCTAATGTCCATGTTTCTGCACCATATAGGAATGTTGAGAAGACATAACATTTTGCTTTTCTTAGTTTTAGCCTTGGTGTTATTTGTTTTGATGTTAGTATGTTCTTCATGAAATTAACATTACTTTTTGCCATTCCTATTCTTTTGTTTATTTCATTTGTACATTTTCCATCACTGGTTATAGCATGCCCAAGGTAGTTGTAGTTCTGAACTGTCTCCAGGTCTTTTCCTTCAATTTTGATATCCATTTGTAAGTTTTCAGCATTTTATATGTTTATTATTATAATTTTAGTCTTTTTGATATTCAAAAAAACGTTCTTATAATGGAGTAGTATAATATTGAGTTGCGATCATTCAGTAAATCGTTGATAGAGAAAAGCCGTACCGAAAAGTCAAACACCAGTAAAGAGGTTCCATAAGACGTTATCTTTGATCATATACATCATTCCTACTTTAAGCGAACCCGAGGCCAGACGGTTAGCTCTTGTATTGCCTTGAACCCCAACCTCTCTTGATCTGTGTAATCCACACAAGTTGTTTTCTTCTTAATGACTGAGTCTTCTTTATACATCATCTATTCCTATCAGAGATATTGGTCGCTGACTTCACGAGTCATTGGCCGGCAGGATAACTGCAGCATTACTTTTGGTCCCTTTGAAGCACATTTGAGAGCAGCAATTTCAATCTTCAATTCTTTGCTTCGGTTCGATAGATTTGCATGAGCTTTTTGAGAACTTTATCATGAACAAAGTTTGAGTGGGCTAATGAGATCTACCTCGAGCGCCAGAACCTTTGATTGTAAGAGCTTACTGATAACATGTGAGGCTAACTGGGAGCCGCAATAGCTCAGTGGTTAGGGAACTGGACTACAAAGGACAGGGGGTAGGGTTCGATCCCAACCAATGGCTTCCGGGTTCACCCAGCCTTTAATGGGTACCGGATTCTTTTCTGGGAAAGTAAAGCGGCACGGGCGTAATACCGACCACATTACTCCTAAAAAATCATGTGCTGATTGTCTGTAAAATGTATGGTCACTAACACCATATTCCCCATACACCACCACTTGGCGTGACGGGGGTACTTTACTTTTTTTTATATGGCTAAATACCTGAAAAGTGGGAAATCAATGCTGACTAAGTGAAATCAAGAATTTGTTTGGTGACTAATTATGTTCGTTTCCACAGCTGAGTTATGAGTAGTTTGACCTATTCAAGGAGCGTTGTAGATGACGTCATGTATATGAAGATTTGGGTGAGAGACGTTTCAGTCATCTCCAAATGTGTTTCTTGCACATTAAACGTGGAGGGTAAATGTTTAAGAAACAAAAATATCCGAGTTAATAATTTTTGGCTATTATTTGTGTTGTTGTTGTTGTTTTACTGTTTGTACCGTGCGATGTTGCTGATACGATTGTGTTTCTCTCTGGACAGTAAAAAGTAAGTTAAAAGTGCCCCGTCACGCCAAGTGGCGTATAGGGCATATGTTGTTAGTGACCCGTCACGCCAAGTGGCGTATAGGGCATATGTTGTTAGTGACCCGTCACGCCAAGTGGCGTATAGGGCATATGTTGTTAGTGACCCGTCACGCCAAGTGGCGTATAGGGCATATGTTGTTAGTGACCCGTCACGCCAAGTGGCGTATAGCACATGATTTTTATATATAGCACATGATTTTTGGGGTAATGTGGTCGGTATTAGCCCCGTGCCGCTTTACTTTCTGAGAAAAAAATCCGGAACCTATTTGAGGCTGGGTGAATCCGGAAGACACCGATCAGGATCGAACCCGACCTCTTTTCTAGAAAATCGCGTAATTTCTTTCTGGTGTTTATCCGATGACCACTAAAGTAATGGATTGTCCAATTCGTCATCTCTCCTTAATAAGGACGCTAAGTTGGCGTACATGCTTTATGTAATGTTTTATGTGCGTCTTTCGATCCAAACATCCGACTTTATCACGACATTTATGAGTACCGGGTTGCCTTCCCTCATCGGTAAAATTCTCGCTTGTCCAGACTAGACTGTCAGTCTGTTACTAGAAGCACTGCGAAGAGGTGGAGTAAGGTCTGTATGGTTCTAGTGACCCTGGCGCAAACCATCAGCTACGAGTCGCTGACAGCTTCCAGCTCTGTTACTGTCAGGCCTCCGTTATGTAGTTCTATATTGTGTCTTACCAACTGTCATCAAACTTTAGCATACAATTTTCTGTTTTATCATCTGCGCCAAATTCTGGTCTTCTCGGATGAATCTAAGTGACAAGATTCACAAGTTCATTAAAAGACCTTTGGATCACCGTGACGTAAGTGGCTCAAATCCTGACCGTTATGTGAAAATAATGAAATTTTTTCATGATTTGTGAACTTGATGTTCCGTTGTTGTTGATAAAATATGAAGGACATGCTGTCATTGCACGCGATATTGACACCAAGAGACAATTTTTATTCGTCAAAGAGGCGTAACTCTGGAGAAAGATAGGCTCAAACACAAACCATGTTTAGTAGTCATCAATTACTAATCCCTGTGTTAGCTTCTAGCCCGGTCGGCCGTGGGATCCCACCAGCTGTCCTGTGTCAACTCCCTCGCCAGAGCTCAGCCGTTGTCAGCACAGCTGCGACAATTGTGGCCGGGAACGACCATATCCGTGGCTGCTAGTCTCAGGAAACTCGACAAGTTAACTATGAAGATGATGTTACAATGTGCTCCGCGCTAAAACATAGCTCTCCACGCTAAACTACGGAGCGTTGTGGTGTATGCCTGTCTCTTTGGATAGTGTCAAGAGTAATCCTGGACGATCGTTTTAACCACGTACTAATGCCAGACGTGAAATATTTGCATAATGTTTTGCTATCTAATTGATTTCGATTACTTTTAAGTGCCTATTGTTTGTTTAAATGTCCAGTGAAGATGCTAACTCTCTTCCTTTGTAATTCACAACTGTTTAAAACTGAGATTTTAGTTGCGTTGTTGTCTTGCTTAGTTCAAATTAATAACATTTATAATTAAGGTTTTTTTTTTCTGGGAAAGTAAAGCGGCACGGGCGTAATACCGACCACATTACCCCAAAAATCATGTGCCGAAGGTCTGTAAAATGTATGGTCACTAACACCATATTCCCTATACGCCACTTGGCGTGACGGGGGTACTTTACTTTATTTTGCTTTTTTTTTATAATTAAGGAGATCTCTTACTGCGGTAGCACGATGGTTATATGCTGGAAGACAAGAGGTTCACCAAGCACTTTCACGGCTACCCGATCTCTCTGAGCAATTAAAGTAGCCATGGCTTAAACTGTCGACATCAGAGCAAAATGTCTTGTCATTGAAAAATACATCAGCAACCAGGGGCAACCTGGCCCAGAGCAGGCTACTGCGGACTCCTGAGTCACCTTTGTGCTTAGGAATAGTGAAAATGTCATTGCGTAGAGGAGACTCCGAAACTCCTTCTTCAGTCAAGCAACAATTCTGCTGAACTCCGACGCTAAACCTGGTCCAATAACAGAGACAAGCAACAATTCTGCTGAACTCCGACGCTAAACCTGGTCCAATAACAGAGACAAGCAACAATTCTGCTGAACTCCGACGATAAACCTGGCCCAACAACATAGACAAGCAAAAATTCTGCTGAACTCCGACGCTAAACCTGGTCCAATAACAGAGACAAGCAACAATTCTGCTGAACTCCGACGCTAAACCTGGCCCAACAACATAGACAAGCAACTATTCTGCTGAACTCCGACGCTAAACCTGGTCTAACAACATAGACAAGCAACAATTCTGCTGAACTCCGACGCTAAACCTGGTCCAATAACAGAGACAAGCAACAATTCTGCTGAACTCCGACGTTAAACCTGATCCAACAACATAGACAAGCAATAATTCTGCTGAACACCGACGCTAAACCTGGTCCAGCAACATAGACAAGCAACAATTCTGCTGAACACCGACGCTAAACCTGGCCCAACAACATAGACAAGCAACAATTCTGTTGAACACCGACGCTAAACCTGGCCCAACAACATAGACAAGCAACAATTCTGCTGAACACCGACGCTATACCTGGTCCAATAACAGAGACAAGCAACAATTCTGCCGAACACCGACGCTAAACCTGGCCCAACAACATAGACAAGCAACAATTCTGCTGAACTCCGACATTAAAACCTGACCTAATGACACAGACATGCATCAATCAGGCTGAACTCCGACGTCAAACCATGCCCAATGACATAGATACAGTAGATATTGAGGGGACAATAGGAAAACCTCGAGAGTCAAACCATGCCCAATGACATAGATACAGTAGATATTGAGGGGACAATAGGAAAACCTGGAGAGTCAAACCATGCCCAGATGACATAGATACAGTAGATATTGAGGGGACAATAGGAAAACCTCGAGAGTCAAACCATGCCCAATGACATAGATACAGTAGATATTGAGGGGACAATAGGAAAACCTCGAGAGTCAAACCATGCCCAATGACATAGATACAGTAGATATTGAGGGGACAATAGGAAAACCTCGAGAGTCAAACCATGCCCAATGACATAGATACAGTAGATATTGAGGGGACAATAGGAAAACCTCGAGAGTCAAACCATGCCCAATGGCATAGATACAGTAGATATTGAGGGGACAATAGGAAAACCTCGAGAGTCAAACCATGCCCAATGACATAGATACAGTAGATATTGAGGGGACAATAGGAAAACCTCGAGAGTCAAACCATGCCCAATGGCATAGATACAGTAGATATTGAGGGGACAATAGGAAAACCTCGAGAGTCAAACCATGCCCAATGACATAGATACAGTAGATATTGAGGGGACAATAGGAAAACCTCGAGAGTCAAACCACGCCCAATGACATAGATACAGTAGATATTGAGGGGACAATAGGAAAACCTGGAGAGTCAAACCACGCCCAATGACATAGATACAGTAGATATTGAGGGGACAATAGGAAAACCTCGAGAGTCAAACCATGCCCATTGACATAGACACAGTAGATATTGAGGGGACAATAGGAAAACCTGGAGAGTCAAACCACGCCCAATGACATAGATACAGTAGATATTGAGGGGACAATAGGAAAACCTGGAGAGTCAAACCATGCCCAATGACATAGATACAGTAGATATTGAGGGGACAATAGGAAAACCTGGAGAGTCAAACCACGCCCAATGACATAGATACAGTAGATATTGAGGGGACAATAGGAAAACCTCGAGAGTCAAACCATGCCCAATGACATAGATACAGTAGATATTGAGGGGACAATAGGAAAACCTGGAGAGTCAAACCATGCCCAATGACATAGATACAGTAGATATTGAGGGGACAATAGGAAAACCTGGAGAGTCAAACCATGCCCAATGACATAGATACAGTAGATATTGAGGGGACAATAGGAAAACCTGGAGAGTCAAACCATGCCCAATGACATAGATACAGTAGATATTGAGGGGACAATAGGAAAACCTCGAGAGTCAAACCATGCCCAATGACATAGATCCAGTAGATATTGAGGGGACAATAGGAAAACCTCGAGAGTCAAACCATGCCCAATGGCATAGATACAGTAGATATTGAGGGGACAATAGGAAAACCTCGAGAGTCAAACCATGCCCAATGACATAGATACAGTAGATATTGAGGGGACAATAGGAAAACCTCGAGAGTCAAACCATGCCCAATGGCATAGATACAGTAGATATTGAGGGGACAATAGGAAAACCTCGAGAGTCAAACCATGCCCAATGACATAGATACAGTAGATATTGAGGGGACAATAGGAAAACCTCGAGAGTCAAACCACGCCCAATGACATAGATACAGTAGATATTGAGGGGACAATAGGAAAACCTGGAGAGTCAAACCACGCCCAATGACATAGATACAGTAGATATTGAGGGGACAATAGGAAAACCTCGAGAGTCAAACCACGCCCATTGACATAGACACAGTAGATATTGAGGGGACAATAGGAAAACCTGGAGAGTCAAACCACGCCCAATGACATAGATACAGTAGATATTGAGGGGACAATAGGAAAACCTGGAGAGTCAAACCATGCCCAATGACATAGATACAGTAGATATTGAGGGGACAATAGGAAAACCTGGAGAGTCAAACCACGCCCAATGACATAGATACAGTAGATATTGAGGGGACAATAGGAAAACCTCGAGAGTCAAACCATGCCCAATGACATAGATACAGTAGATATTGAGGGGACAATAGGAAAACCTGGAGAGTCAAACCATGCCCAATGACATAGATACAGTAGATATTGAGGGGACAATAGGAAAACCTGGAGAGTCAAACCATGCCCAATGACATAGATACAGTAGATATTGAGGGGACAATAGGAAAACCTGGAGAGTCAAACCATGCCCAATGACATAGATACAGTAGATATTGAGGGGACAATAGGAAAACCTCGAGAGTCAAACCATGCCCAATGACATAGATACAGTAGATATTGAGGGGACAATAGGAAAACCTCGAGAGTCAAACCATGCCCAATGACATAGATACAGTAGATATTGAGGGGACAATAGGAAAACCTCGAGAGTCAAACCATGCCCAATGACATAGATACAGTAGATATTGAGGGGACAATAGGAAAACCTCGAGAGTCAAACCATGCCCAATGACATAGATACAGTAGATATTGAGGGGACAATAGGAAAACCTGGAGAGTCAAACCATGCCCAGATGATATAGATACAGTAGATATTGAGGGGACAATAGGAAAACCTCGAGAGTCAAACCATGCCCAATGACATAGATACAGTAGATATTGAGGGGACAATAGGAAAACCTCGAGAGTCAAACCATGCCCAATGACATAGATACAGTAGATATTGAGGGGACAATAGGAAAACCTCGAGAGTCAAACCATGCCCAATGACATAGATACAGTAGATATTGAGGGGACAATAGGAAAACCTGGAGAGTGAAACGAACTTCGTTCAGACCACAATGAAGATGAAATTAAGAAGAAAAAAATCTCTTGAACACGGAGAGAGTAAGAGAGAGGGAGGAGGGAGAGATAGTCAGTGGGAGGGAGACAGAGACAGAGACAGGAGTGAGAGAGGGGGGGAAGAGATAGTCAGTGGGAGGGAGACAGAGACAGAAGTGAGAGAGGGGGGAGTGAGAACCCGGTCAATTTGTCAGAAAACTAGTACACTGACTACATGACTCTCACTATCTCTTTAACTGATCAATCTCGTCATAGCATGTCACCTTGTGAAACCAGAACTTCCGTCTCTTTTTCTTATCAAAATAAGGAAGAAATGATAAACAAATAACAATGGAGATGGAAGACCACGCGTTTCGAAAGACATGCACAAGTAATAACAAACAAACTCTTTCCTGGAACCCACAATGAAAAGGAAAACCAGTAAGACCTAAACCAGATAGAGAGGAAACCTTGAAACAGAGACCACAAAGATTATTTGTTCCTGAAAAAAAGTTTAGAAGAGACAGCAGAAAACGAAAAAAAAGTTTAGAAGAGACAGCAGAAAACGAAAAAAAAGTTTAGAAGAGACAGCAGAAAACGAAAAAAAAGTTTAGAAGAGACAGCAGAAAACGAAAAAAAAGTTTAGAAGAGACAGCAGAAAACGAAAAAAAAGTTTAGAAGAGACAGCAGAAAACGAAACAAAAGTTTAGAAGAGACAGCAGAAAACGAAAAAAAAGTTTAGAAGAGACAGCAGAAAACGAAAAAAAAGTTTAGAAGAGACAGCAGAAAACGAAAAAAAAGTTTAGAAGAGACAGCAGAAAACGAAAAAAAAGTTTAGAAGAGACAGCAGAAAACGAAAAAAAAAAGTTTAGAAGAGACAGCAGAAAACGAAAAAAAAAGCTTAGAAGAGACAGCAGAAAACGAAAAAAAAGTTTAGAAGAGACAACAGAAAACGAAAAAAAAAGTTTAGAAGAGACAGCAGAAAACGAAAAAAAAGTTTAGAAGAGACAGCAGAAAACGAAAAAAAAGTTTAGAAGAGAAAGCAGAAAACGAAAAAAAAGTTTAGAAGAGACAGCAGAAAACGAAAAAAAGTTTAGAAGAGACAGCAGAAAACGAAAAAAAAAGCTGAAGAAAGTTCTTTGTTAATTCTATGTTCCAATGAACGATTAAAAAGGTAAAAAAAAAAAGGGGGGGGGGGGGGGAGAAGGGGGTTTATAGAATAGAATTATCATCGAGAAGGAACGGCTTCATAAGATGTTTATAAATCGCTCATCGACTTTCTTATCTGCAAGTATGACCAAGACTGAATGTGTTGTATCGCAGTTAATGCTGCGTCTTTAGGTACGTCATATCCGTCTTCGGTATGTGTAGACTTGCTTGACAATTGTTGCCCGGGTCGCGACTGTTTGTGGCCTACTCTTTTCCACCTCTTAATGCCAAGGGTTCTTTAACGTGCGCGAGTGAACATGGGACCACCTATTTTTCGCCGTCTTCCGAGAGTGTTAAACGTCGGACTTCACTACCTAGAGACCAGGGGAGGGTACGCCACAAAGAAACTGCGGATTACAATTGTCAGCATTCCCGCCGTCAGTGGTAGAACATTCCCGCCGTCAGGGGGTAGAACATTCCCGCCGTCAGTGGTAGAACATTCCCGCCGTCAGTGGTAGAACATTCCCGCCGTCAGTGGTAGAACATTCCCGCCGTCAGTGGTAGAACATTCCCGCCGTCAGTGGCAGAACATTCCCGCCGTCAGTGGTAGAACATTCCCGCCGTCAGTGGTAGAACATTCCCGCCGTCAGTAGTAGAACATTCCTGCCGTCAGTGATAGAACATTCCCGCCGTCAGTGGTAGAACATTCCTGCCGTCAGTTGTAGAACATTCCCGCCGTCACTTGTAGAACATTCCCGCCGTCAGTGATAGAACATTCCTGCCGTCAGTGATAGAACATTCCCGCCGTCAGTGATAGAACATTCCTGCCGTCAGTGATAGAACATTCCCGCCGTCAGCGATAGAACATTCCCGCCGTCAGTGATAGAACATTCCCGCCGTCAGTGATAGAACATTCCTGCCGTCAGTGATAGAACATTCCTGCCGTCAGTGATAGAACATTCCCGCCGTCAGTGATAGAACATTCCTGCCGTCAGTGGTAGAAGCTGGACGTTAGACCTTCTTGTCCAGCGGCTGAAGCCTTACCTTTAAACCGCTCTCGACAAAGCCAAAGTATCTTACTTATGACTATCGTACATGTGGTATTTGCAAGACCCTTGCATCAAGTATAGTACAGGCCTCAGTTATGTTCAACTTAATTAGACGTGTATCATATTTGAGAAGAGAAGAGGCAGGAGAGATGAGTGGAAGTAGAATTAACAAGAAAGATACGAGAAAGAATGAGAGTATAAGTTATAGCAGAGACCGAGGAAGAAGGGAGGGGAAATAACATACTAAAGAAGAATAAATGAGATTGAGAGATGAAAGTTGAAGAGTGACTGACCTCCAAATCGTTGAAGAAGAGATGTGTGTCAGCGAGGTTGAAGATGATCTCCTCCATTCTGAGTCCCATGGACATGGTACCTTGAGGATCCTGGCAGAAGATGACAAGAAAGGGAGATAAGTTATGACGTTGCAGTATAAAGTCAATCAGTAATTAAATCTGTTATTGCTTTAAGTAGTTGTCGATCTCCAGCTTGTACTCACTGGTCGTTATTTGTGTTATGTCCTCTTTCTTATGCTATAGATGAGAAGAAAGTCTTTATATTTTGACCACTTCTAACGTATCGAAGATGGAAATAACTTGAAAACGGTTAGCGACTCACACCTGAATCGTGACGTCTTGGTCAGGGTACCATAGCTGGTAAAGACTACTACTTCACCTTCCCAATTAACTCATAAAAGAGACTAAAAAGTCAGGCAAAAAATCGAAATGGAATGCAACCCAGTATTTTTAAAAAAATGAAAGACCAAGTCGGATGTGATAGGCTGAAGGTTGTCTTGCGTTTGTGCTTACTTCATTGTGGGGTACGATTCATTCAACCTCAAACATGGCTTTGTAGGTTGACTACAAATGTCATGAAAATTATGATTGTGCGAACATGGCTGACAAATGTATGCAACCGCTTTATATCAAGTTTGATAGGCTTGAGAAACATGGGCGACACAGAAGAGCTACAGGAGAAAATATAAGTAGCAGAGTAGTAGAGACAGATATAAGTAGCAGAGTAGTAGAAACAGATATAAGTAGCAGAGTAGTAGAGACAGATATAAGTAGCAGAGTAGTAGAGACAGATATAAGTAGCAGAGTAGTAGAGACAGATATAAGTAGCACAGTAGTAGAGACAGATATAAGTAGCAGAGTAGTAGAGACAGATATAAGTAGCAGAGTAGTAGAGACAGATATAAGTAGCAGAGTAGTAGAGACAGATATAAGTAGTAGAGTAGTAGAGACAGATATAAGTAGCAGAGTAGTAGAGACAGATATAAGTAACAGAGTAGTAGAGACAGATAGAGGTAGCAGAGCAGTAGAGACAGATATAAGTAGCAGAGTAGTAGAGACAGATATAAGTAGCAGAGTAGTAGAGACAGATATAAGTGGCAGAGTAGTAGAGACAGATAGAGGTAGCAGAGCAGTAGAGACAGATATAAGTGGCAGAGTAGTAGAGACAGATATAAGTAGCAGAGTAGTAGAGACAGATATAAGTAGCAGAGTAGTAGAGACAGATATAAGTAGCAGAGTAGTAGAGACAGATATAAGTGGCAGAGTAGTAGAGACAGGTATAAGTGGCAGAGTAGTAGAGACAGATATAAGTAACAGAGTAGTAGAGACAGATAAAGGTAGCAGAGTAGTAGAGACAGATATAGGTAGCAGAGCAGTAGAGACAGAAATAGGTAGCAGAGTAGTAGAGACAGATATAGGTAGCAGAGTAGCAGAGTAGTAGAGACAGATATAAGTAGCAGAGGAGTAGAGACAGATATAGGTAGCAGAGTAGTAGAGACAGATATAGGTAACAGAGTAGTAGAGACAGATATAAGTAACAGAGTAGTAGAGACAGATATAAGTAACAGATTAGTAGAGACAGACATAAGTAGCAGAGTAGTAGAGACAGATATAAGTAACAAAGTAGTAGAGACAGATATAAGTAGCAGAGTAGTAGAGACAGATATAAGTGGCAGAGTAGTAGAGACAGATAGAGGTAGCAGAGCAGTAGAGACAGATATAAGTGGCAGAGTAGTAGAGACATATATAAGTAGCAGAGCAGTAGAGACATATATAAGTAGTAGAGTAGAAGAGACAAATATATGTATCATAGTAGTAGAGACAGATATAAGTAGCAGAGTAGTAGAGACAGATATAAGTAGCAGAGTAGTAGAGACAGATATAAGTAACAGAGTAGTAGAGACAGATATAAGTAGTAGAGTAGTAGAGACAGATATAAGTAACAGAGTAGTAGAGACATATATAAGTAGTAGAGTAGCAGAGTAGTAGAGACAGATATAAGTAGTAGAGTAGTAGAGACAGATATAAGTAGTAGAGTAGTAGAGACAGATATAAGTAACAGAGTAGTAGAGACATATATAAGTAACAGAGTAGCAGAGTAGTAGAGACAGATATAAGTAGCAGAGGAGTAGAGACAGATATAGGTAGCAGAGTAGTAGAGACAGATATAGGTAACAGAGTAGTAGAGACAGATATAAGTAACAGAGTAGTAGAGACAGATATAAGTAACAGATTAGTAGAGACAGACATAAGTAGCAGAGTAGTAGAGACAGATATAAGTAACAAAGTAGTAGAGACAGATATAAGTAGTAGAGTAGTAGAGACAGATATAAGTAACAGAGTAGTAGAGACAGATATAAGTAGCAGAGTAGTAGAGACAGATATAATTAGCAGAGTAGTAGAGACAGATATAATTAGCAGAGTAGTAGAGACAGATATAATTAGCAGAGTAGTAGAGACAGATATAATTAGCAGAGTAGTAGAGACAGATATAATTAGCAGAGTAGTAGAGACAGATATAATTAGCAGAGTAGTAGAGACAGATATAAGTAGTAGAGTAGTAGAGACAGATATAAGTAACAGAGTAGTAGAGACAGATATAAGTAGCAGAGTAGTAGAGACAGATATAATTAGCAGAGTAGTAGAGACAGATATAATTAGCAGAGTAGTAGAGACAGATATAATTAGCAGAGTAGTAGAGACAGATATAAGTAGTAGAGTAGTAGAGACAGATATAAGTAACAGAGTAGTAGAGACAGATATAAGTAGTAGAGTAGTAGAGACAGATATAAGTAGTTGAGTAGTAGAGACAGATATTATTGCAAAGTAGTGGGCATCTTTACTTGTATCGTATCGCAAATAATTCAACCTTTCTCAAAATGATGCAGCATGCAATCTGTATACATGATCTTTTTCTCTTCTTTACGATCACAACGTCATTCAGTCTATGACTCCGGACTCTCTTATGAAGGCAGCTGCTTGTTTATGTGATTCGGTTGTCCCGTAGAGTTTCTTTTCCATGGAGGTGGCTGTGGGCCACACTGACCTCCTCAGGTCTATGAACTGGGGCAATCCTGTAGAATGTGTTTTGTTGTCATCGTACTCAGGGTACAGTGGCATTGGCTGGTTGTTCCTATTTTGAGTTTGGTGAGCATGTGGTTTCGTATTCTGTTGTGGCCAGTGCTTAGGCGAAGTATGATGACTTTATCCTTCCTTGATTGTTGGAGATATCCGTTCCTCTCGTTATATTTAGGGCGTTTTTTTCCCCTTTTTCATGGAACTGACCTTTGATGATGGATTTGGCTTCATCTTAGATTGACCAGATAGTTATCTTGTAATCTCCCTCCCTCCTTAGCTAGTTTGTCTGCGCATTTGTTTCCGTGTATATTATAGTGTGATGGTATCCACTGGATGACCACTCTCTGGACTACAAAGGACGAGAGGTAGGGTTCGATCCCAACCGACGGCTTCCAGGTTCACACAGCCTTTAATTGGTAACGGATTTTTTTCTGGGAAAGTAAAGTGGCACGGGCGTAATACCGACCACATTACCCCAAAAATCATGTTCTGAAGGTCTGTAAAATGTATGGTCACTAACACCATATTACCTAGACGCCACCACTTGGCGTGACGGGGGTACTTTACTTTTTTTTTTACCATATCTAATAAATGATCATTTCTATACCAGAACACTAACTGGAAGTCACTACTATACTAGAACACTAGACGGAAGTCATTACTGTACTAGAACACTAAACGGAAGTAATTACTGTACTAGAACACTAAACGGAAGTCATTACTGTACTAGAACACTAAACGGAAGTCATTACTGTACTAGAATTTTAACTTAAACTCTTCACTATACTGGAGCGCAAACTGGAAGTCTCTTCTATTCTAGAAGACTGAGCAAAAATAATTATTGTACTAAAACACTAACAGAAAGTCATTACTGCACTAGAATACTAACTGAAACACTTTATTGTAATAGAAGGCTAACTGGTAATCATTACTGCACTAGAATACTAACTGAAACACTTTATTGTAATAGAAGGCTAACTGGTAATCATTACTGCACTAGAATACTAACTGAAACATTTTATTGTACATGTAATAGAACGCTAACTGGTAATCATTACTGCACTAGAATACTAACTGAAACACTTTATTGTAATAGAACGCTAACTGGTAATCATTACTGCACTAGAATACTAACTGAAACACTTTATTGTAATAGAACGCTAACTGGTAATCATTACTGCACTAGAATACTAACTGAAACACTTTATTGTAATAGAACGCTAACTGGTAATCATTACTGCACTAGAATACTAACTGAAACACTTTATTGTAATAGAAGGCTAACTGGTAATCATTACTGCACTAGAATACTAACTGAAACACTTTATTGTAATAGAACGCTAACTGGTAATCATTACTGCACTAGAATACTAACTGAAACACTTTATTGTAATAGAAGGCTAACTGGTAATCATTACTGCACTAGAATACTAACTAAAACACTTTATTGTAATAGAAGGCTAACTGGTAATCATCACTGCACTAGAATACTAACTGAAACATTTTATTGTAATAGAAGGCTAACTGGTAATCATTACTGCACTAGAATACTAACTAAAACACTTTATTGTAATAGAAGGCTAACTGGTAATCATCACTGCACTAGAATACTAACTGAAACACTTTATTGTAATAGAAGGCTAACTGGTAATCATCACTGCACTAGAATACTAACTAAAACACTTTATTGTAATAGAAGGCTTACATGGTAATCATCTCTGCACTAGAATACTAACTAAAACACTTTATTGTAATAGAAGGCTAACTGGTAATCATTACTGCACTAGAATACTAACTAAAACACTTTATTGTAATAGAAGGCTAACTGGTAATCATCACTGCACTAGAATACTAACTGAAACTCTTTACTATAATAGAGCCCTAACCTGATATTTGATTACTAGTAGTAGAACATGGTACCTCTCTACTGTGCCAGAACGCTATCCGGGCATCAGTGCTGCGCTAGACCACTTCTAAACAAGAACACATAGACAGTCCTACAATAAAGACGCTATTACATTCTTAACACAAAGTAACAAGTCTCAGAAAAACAAACAAACATAAACAAACAAACAAAATTGGCATCCACAAAAGAAAACAAAAATAGATAAATCGTTGAAGCCCATACAAACATTTCGACCCTTGACCTCGGCGTTTTTCCAGTCATTTCCCCAGTGACCATTCATATCATTAGGGCTCTAGAAAAAGGGACTGTGGGAAAGCGCGCTTCGAGTCTAGAGGCTAATGGAGGCCAATTTCCTCCTCGTGCCATCGTATTATTATTGTTATTATTAACTCCCTGGACAGTTGTTAATATGATAATTCCCGGTCGCTTCTGGGATGGCGGGAACCAAATTATGACGTCTGGTCACATGGGTCTTGTGCGGGGTCTGACGAGGTGAACTTTATTTTAATAGATTCTCTGACGTTGGAGAAAGGTTCGGCCATGCTAATCACTGCTGTTTTTCCGTGATGTTTTAGTTGCCTGAATGATTTTCTCATTTTAGAAACGTAACATGCATGATTGTTGTGTGATATGTTCAAATTGATTAGATAGAAACTGGGGCAAGGACGCCCGTCCCATAACTGGGCTGAGTGCAGTCAGCGACCCACAGTAGACTACATGTTGGTCTCGAGGCAAGACGCCGGCCTTGAGACACAGAGGTTGTGGGTTCAAATCCCGGCTACACCGGTTGGGATTTTTATTTATAATTTCTCTCTGCGGCAACCACCCCTGGTATCAGCAGCGAGGCCCGGCTTGAATCGGCAATTACTCATGGACTGAAAAACATAAGTACCTCTGAAGACGGAGTTATCTGCCTGTGCGGCGAGGGACCCCTGTGCACACAGCTGCCAGGGAAAAACAGATTAACACGCAAAATTCAGTTCCTAGTCTCTAGGGACTTCGTCAGAGGTAAAAAGCTGGCGAACCTACACAAAAAAGACTACATGTATCAGGATCGGCAAGACCCATAGCTGACAAGCACCTTACTCCACCTTCCAGTGGTACCCCTGGAAATAAATTGTCCAGTCTGGCCCAGCGAGAAGGGATCCAAGATCCCCGGCAAACCGGTACTAAAAAATGCCGTGTTGAGTCGGATGTGTTTGGCCGAAATCTGCAAATGAACCATCAAACACCAACTCATCTACACTCACTTAACGTCCGGAGGGAGGATGATCTACCACTTCCTGTAGGAGAGTCATCGGGTGTACACCAGGAAGTGAAAGATTAGAAACAAGATAGCAGAAGGGACCCAGACTGAGAGCTATCAGAGACTCATAGCTGACTAACTGCGTCATAGTCAGTGTTATAAGATCAGGATCTCACTCCTTCTCCATCGCAGTGGACCTGGCAACATATATATATATATACATCTGAGAAAGTAAATACGGATCGAATTGGAAGGAAAATCGGTAACCAAAAAATGCTGAAATGCTGAAGACGGATGTGCTGGGATGAAAATCGTCATTATCGTAATTTACCGCAGACCGTAACGCAGTAAAATGCCGTTTAGCAGCTCTTGAAGGACTTCAAAGAAGTCGAAAGAGAAATGAAGTAGAATATCATGGACATCTCAAATTTGGGTGTGGTATTTATAGAAAATATAGAGATTAGCTTGGTTTTTTTTTTGGTAATGACTATATTGTTTATATGATTTTGTTGATGATATATCGACCATATTCTTTGTGGTTTTTGTAGATGATATAGCGACTATATTCTTTGTGGTTTTTGTAGATGATATAGCGACTATATTCTTTGTGGTTTTTGTAGATGATATAGCGACTATATTCTTTGTGGTTTTTGTAGATGATATAGCGACTATATTCTTTGTGGTTTTTGTAGATGATATAGCGACTATATGCTTGGTGTGGATTTTGGAGATGACATAGCGACTATACTCTTGGTATGGTTTTTGTAGATGATATAGCGACTATATTCTTTGTGTGGGTTTTGTAGACAATATAGCGACTATATTCTTTGTGTGGATTTTGTAGATAATGTAACAACTATATTCTTGGTGTGGTATTTGTATCTAATATAACAACTATATTCTTGGTGTGGTTTTTGTAGATGATATAACAACTATAATCTTGGTGTGGTTTTTGTAGATAATATAACAACTATATTCTTGGTGTGGTTTTTGTAGATAATGTAACATCTATATTCTTGGTGTGGTATTTGTAGATAATATAACAACTATATTCTTGATGTGGTTTTTGTAGATAATGTAACAACTATATTCTTGGTGTGGTATTTGTAGATAATATAACAACTATATTCTTGGTGTGGTTTTTGTAGATAATATAACAACTATATTCTTGGTGTGGAAGCCGCAATAGCTCAATGGTTAGTGAACTGGACTACAAAGGACAAGGGGTAGGGTTCGATCCCAACCGACGGCTTCCGGGTTCGCCCAGCCTTAAATGGGTACCGGATTTTTTTCTGGGAAAGTAAAGCAGCACGGACGTAATACCAACCACATTACCCCAAAAATCATGTGCTGAAGGTCTGTAAAATATATAGGGTCACTAACACCATATTTCCCTATACGCCACTTGGCGTGACGGGGGTACTTTACTTTTTTATATTCTTGGTGTGGTTTTTGTAGATAATATAACAACTATATTCTTGGTGTGGTTTTTGTAGATAATATAACAACTATATATTCTTGGTGTGGTTTTTGTAGATAATATAACAACTATATTCTTGGTGTGGTTTTTGTAGATAATATAACAACTATATTCTTGGTGTGGTTTTTGTAGATAATATAACAACTATATTCTTGGTGTGGTTTTTGTAGATAATATAACAACTATATTCTTCGTGTGGTTGTTGTAGATAATATAACAACTATATTCTTGGTGTGGTTTTTGTAGATAATATAACAACTATATTCTTGGTGTGGTTTTTGTAGATAATGTAAAAATTATATTCTTGGTGTGGTTTTTGTAGATGATATAGCGACTATATTCCTTGAGTGTGTTTTTTTTTTTTAATTTGTAATGAATATATTCTTCGTGTGGTTGTTGTAGATAATATAACAACTATAATCTTCGTGTGGTTGTTGTAGATAATATAACAACTATAATCGTCGTGTGGTTGTTGTAGATAATATAACAACTATATTCATCGTGTGGTTGTTGTAGATGGTAATGTTAATACATGTATTATTGGTTTCTTGATCTCTGCTGATTGTGTATATCCTCAACTTTCACCTTCATCTATAAAATAAATAAAAAATCAGTAACTGCGGGACCGAGTAAAAAAAAAAAAGAACAAAAACAAAGCACCATAATCTTGTAATTATCAATGTTGTTACAAGTGACATCCTGAAAATATAGGCACTGTATGTACAAGAAACACGTCGGAACAGTAATATAGGCACTGTATGTACAAGTAACACGTCGGAACAGTAATATAGGCACTGTATGTACAAGAAACACGTCGGAACAGTAATATAGGCACTGTATGTACAAGAAACACGTCGGAACACTAATATAGGCACTGTATGTACAAGAAACACGTCGGACAGGTAATATAGGCACTGTATGTACAAGAAACACGTCGGAACAGTAATATAGGCACTGTATGTACAAGTAACACGTCGGAACAGTAATATAGGCACTGTATGTACAAGAAACACGTCGGAACAGTAATATAGGCACTGTATGTACAAGAAACACGTTGGAACAGTAATATAGGCACTGTATGTACAAGAAACACGTCGAAACAGTAATATAGGACTGTATGTACAAGAAACACGTCGGAACAGTAATATAGGCACTGTATGTACAAGAAACACGTCGGAACAATAATATAGGCACTGTATGTACAAGAAAAACGTCGGAAGAGCAATATAGGCACTGTATGTACAAACAACACGCCGTCACAGTCTATCTATCTTTCGTTCGCTCGAAGTATTGTCTATATCAGCAATGTCGTTTCCTGTATGAATTTTACTGTCTTTTGTAATTCTTGCAGTGGCCCAAATAGTTTTGTCTGTAGTGTTGTATCTATGGGCCAATGGATTTTCCTCAGTCTACTATATTCAGTGCAGTCTTGAAGTATGTGTTCAGCAGTCTGGGGTGCCTGTCCACATACCGTCACAGTAATATAGGCACTGTATGTACAAGAAACACGTCGGAACAGTAATATAGGCACTGTATGTACAAGAAACACGTCGGAACAGTAATATAGGCACTGTATGTACAAGAAACACGTCGGAACAGTAATATAGGCACTGTATGCACAAGCAACACGTCGGAACAATAATATAGGCACTGTATGTACAAACAACACGCCGTCACAGTAATATAGGCACTGTATGTACACGCAACACGTCGGAACAGTAATATAGGCACTGTATGTACAAGCAACACGTCGGAACAGTAATATAGGCACTGTATGTACAAGCAATACGTTCGACGTCGAAACAGTAATATAGGCACTGTATGTACAAGCAACAACTCGGAACAGTAATATAGGCACTGTATGTACAAGCAACACGTCGGAACAGTAATATAGGCACTGTATGTACAAGCAACACGTCGGAACAGTAATATAGGCACTGTATGTACAAGCAACACGTCGGAACAGTAATATAGGCACTGTATGTACAAGCAACACGTCGTCACAGTAATATAGGCACTGTATGTACAAACAACACGTCGTCACAGTAACAACTTAAAAACCGCTCTCACCAATCCCACATGAGCTACGCGTTAATGCTGGTCAAGCATTTTATTTGAACTATTGGTTTATTGAGTAGTAAAATAGTGGACCCTATAGTATAAGCATCGAGAAATGAAGTTTGTTATTTGATAATGCACGTTTTTCATTTCAGCAAGTGTACAAGTGAAGAAGGTAGTTAGACAAAAGGTCGACTATGACATATTACTCTCAACTTCCTATTGAAGATGATGATTCCATGCCACGTACTAGTAATAGGGAGCCGCGATAGCTCAGTGGTTAGTGAACTGGACTACAAAGGACTAGAGTCGGGTTCGATCCTGATCAACGGTTCCGGATTCACCCAGCCTTAAATTGGTACCGGATTTTTTCTTGGAAAGTAAAGTGGCACGGGCGTAATACCGACCACATTGCCCCAAAAATCATGTCTCGCAGGTCTGTAACAACTATGGTCAGTAACACCATATTCCCTATACGCCACTTGCCGTGACGGGGCTCTTTACTTTTTTTTTACAGGAAGTAATAAAGTAATGTATTAAAAAAATAGTACTGATATCATATCATATTCGTTCAGTAAGTAATAAAGTAACGTAAAAAATGTATATTAATATAATTTCATGTTACGTAGTTGAAGTAAGTAAAGAATAGTGACACTGTGACCTTCCAAGCATGTCGTAAGAGGCGACTAAGGAGATTGATAGATGGCTTGATAAGCTGTCATTGTAAAAAGTATTGTTATGGAAACAGAGCAATAGATTTTGGAAGCAGCGATCTTTGCAATATGTGCCATTTTGGCACGCAAGGTTTCTGTTTTTCATATTGTGGTTCTGCCCTATGTGCCGTCTTCGGCTCGAAAGGACAATAGATAGATAGAGATAGTTGAAGTAATACGGTAATTGAAAGCATTATTATTAATATTTCATACTACATACAAGACGTAATAAAGTAATTACCCAAAAAAAATGATTTTCCGTTTTTGTTTAATTCTTGCACAGAGGCCATTTAAAGATGTCGATATAATGGCTCTCAATATCAAATGAGATATTTATGATGACGTGGGGCGTACCCTGAAATATCAAGCCCACCCCTTTAAAAAAAAATGATTCACGAACAAAACTACGACCAAGTTTCTGCAGCCATACAGAAGAGTCTTTGTCAAGTATCTGGCACGGTTTTGCAAGGCTGTGAGCCCCATGTGCAAACGTTACTAATAGATATTGATTCTGTCGGGCCAGCTCCTAACTTCTCACAGACATTCTGGGAGCTTCCAAAGCTCTGTGTTTGAACGGCAAGCTGAAGATTTGGAAAATAGCGATTTGTCTGCACCAAACATTTGCTTAGAGAATGGATTCTCATCAAGACTTGCTTTCGTTATCTCTTCCCCTCCCGCTACACCTGTCCTCTACTTTCTTCCCCTCAGATAGTAGTTCCACTTCTGGTTTGTCTTGTTCTCAACAGCAATCGCAACGAGCTAAATTAAATATTTGATTTTTATTTTCAATATTAACTCTTAGTGTATGTAGTGTAAATTCAAAAGCTGCTCTGCAAGACTTCAGAAGTAAAACGAAATTATTTGGGAAGCCATTGCTATGATTTGGTTTTCAAAAAAAAAAGTTTTGAGGCTTCCTCAACAAGCACAAAGTATATTCACTTCGTGTAACAGTATTTATATTGCTGAACATTTTAACACAAAAATGCTTTAACATTTAGAATAATATTCATAGGGTGCCATGACGATTGTTGTAAGCGATCATTTCTGTCTACCTCTCACGGATTTAGTATTCTCTATTAGGATAAACATCATCAACAAACGCTCTCTAATTCTCTCTGTCTTTTGGTGTCTCCTCTAGTCTTTTGCGTGCAAAATGTATCTATGCGATTTGTCTCAAGGTTTTATCTTCACGTTTTTCTGGGTCTTCCCTATTTCTTCTTTCTATGTGGATTCCAGGAGAAAGCTAGTCTTGTTATGTTTGTATTTCGCTGTCGAAGCGTGTGTTCACTCCATTTTATTTTACTTATTGTTTCTTCTTGTGTGGGTTTATTTGTTATATTCCTCAGTTAATCATTTGGAATTATATCTAGCCTTTTGACTTTAGTAAATTCCTTAAGCAATTGTTAATAATTGTCTCTGGTTTCCTAATATTCACGTTTCAAGCTTCTGATCAACACAAGAGGACAGATTTGCCATTTGTCTTAAACGACCCAACTTTTGTTGCTAAATGACAGTCCCTTGATTTTCCAAATATTCATGCGCACACAAAACTCTCTAGTCTTCCCCGTCTTTCTGCAACGTCTGCTCTGTACTCCCTTCTGTTGTCAATGATACTGCTGAGATGAGTGATATATTTGGTATTCTCTTCTAATAATCGTTCATTAAAGTAACTCCCAGAATCCAGAAGTGGCGTCAGCTTTTCCAGTCAGTTTATAAGTTTCATTCGTTGATGTAGAATTTTGCATGGTATAGAGTAATGAATTAACACAATTTATTTAAATATATTCCTTCCTTTTGCTGTACATCCGACCATTACTCCTTAGCGTCATCCGCCTCTAGAAGGACGTTAAGTGGGCGCAGATGCGAAGTGTTGTAGTCTGCAGCAAATAATTGTGCATCTCATCGCAACACATCCGACTGCAGCACGGCACTTTTGAGTACCGTGTTGCCTTTCCTTTGTTTATCCCTACTTTCTTGGTCACCAGAAGCACCACTTGAATGTGAAGTATGGGCTTGATCAGCTCTTATTCGCTGATCCTAATGGACACAGTCAGCTGTGAGTCGCTTGGGTTACACCCAACTTGGTTACACACCAGTGCTGCATGTTTATCTGTTTCTTAGCGTGCATTAATGAGATGTGCATTGATGCGTGGTGTCACTAGTTTGGTGCAAAGCCCCGATATCTGCGCCTTTGGGCCCGAAAAATCCGTCATAGACATGAGTGTTATATTAATAAGCTTTCTCTCTTTATTTATTACTAAATTAATTTTTTTTCTACGTTTTGCGCTTTCACCCAACAGTTAACCATCTTTATTTTTCCTATTTCTTCATAACTGTTAATGAGTGTAAATGTGTTGTGTTGTTCGCTGCAGATCTGTGGTATTTGTGCCTTTCGACCCGAAATATCCGACTTCAGTACGATACAACAAGCAAAAGCTGAATGACTGTAGCATGTATAACGATCGCCACGAGACGATACACAGAGATGACTAGCACTCAAAAGGAAGGGAGAATGGTGGAAGAGACAGCTCTAGCATGTGATGGATCAGTGTCAAACATCACGATGATATTCTTGTATGTCACACATTACAGATCATTGATACGAACACTCTGTTATCGCGCAAGGATGAAAGAATACTTATTGGGAGGAAAGTACTTGGTTTCTTCCTTCTTTATAACTCATCCCATAGCCCTGGGAGTCATTGTGGCAGTACAAACTCTATCAATCTTCTTCCTAACTCATCCCATAGCCCCGGGAGTCATTGTGGCAGTACAAACTTTATCAATCTTCTTCATATATCGCTGTCTACAAGTCAATCACTTAGCGAAATCTAAGCCTGTCCATTCTTTAATGTTATCTTTCTGTCTTTTTTCTGACTACCTCTAAGCCTACCTCCTTTTACATTTCCTTCTACCCTGGTCTTCGCTAGGCCAGACGTTACGTGGACAAACAATGTCATTGTGCCTTTCTTCACAACAGCCAACAGATCATCGTGTTCTTTACTTGTATCCCGTGAACTCTTTCATTTTATATATATATATATATATATATATATATATATATATATATATATATATATATATATATATATATATTGCGTTCGCCAGGTTTATACCTCTGACGGAGTCCACAGAGACTAGGAACTGAATTTTGCGAGTTAATCCATTTTTCTCTGGCAGCCGTGTGCACGGGGGTCCCTCGCCGTACAGGCAGATAACTCCGTCTTCGGAGGTACTCATATTTTTCCGTCGATGAGTAATTGACGTTTTAAACCGGGTCCCTTTGCTGAGACCAGGGGTGGCTACCGCAGAGAGAAATCATAAATAAAAATCCCAACTGGTTCAACCAGGATTTGAACTCACAACCTCTCTGTCTCAACAAGTCCCCCATTTTTAAAAAAAATGTGATATTAATCAAAGATGCCCACAATAATACGATAACATTTAATCTCCATGGCTTTTATTTTGTTTTCCTCCCTGAATTGCTACTAACTATATCGAGAACGAATATGCGCCTAATGTTGTGAATAATTTATAATTAAATGAAAAAAGAAACATGATATGATAAACATGAATAGATTCTACGTCTGACAAGCTGAAATTAACCACTATCACACAAGTGGTTTATAATGATAACCGTCAGCAAGAAATACACGGACGACCAATTAATCATTTACAAAGAGAGCTGTCAAAATATCAAACAATTTAATCTCAAAAGTGGTTTCAGCTCTACACTACAAAGTGTTTTCCAACATCAACATAACAACAAAGCTCTTCTGATGTACTTGACCACTCTTATTTTAATAATGAACACACTCTCTACAAATCTCTTCCACTTTATTCAGCCATCACGGACAATCGTCGAGCCCTCTCCACTGCCAGTTAAATCTCCTCCCTTACTGGTTAGCTCTTATACAAATTCTCAGATGTCCTGGCATTTCGTGTCTGTATCAATACAACTACAGCGCAATGTTTGATTTTGGCCGTCGCCAATGGAAGCATTCTATTGACAAGCCTGATTGGGCCACATTTGAATAAGCCTGGTGGAGCAGTTCTTGTTATAGTCAGCGAAGGCACGCACCGACGCGTAATTTCTGCAAAGCACTGGCCGCACCAGGCACCGCGGAGAAAGGGGCTTTCATGATGATGGCCGTCAGATCTCTATCTGTGATGGAGACGTAAGGAAGACTGCCATTGTTGTTCTCAATCCATTGTTCTTTAGGTGGGGGCATTCTACAACAAATGACCTTACAAAGGGGCATGGGGACCTTCTACAGTAAATGGCCTTACATAATGGGTTGGGGACCTTCTACAGTAAATGGCCTTATATAATGGGTTGGGGACCTTCTACAGTAAATGGCCTTATATAATGGGAGGGGGACCTTCTACAGTAAATGGCCTTACATAATGGGTGGGGGACCTTCTACAGTAAATGACCTTACATAGGGGGAGGGGGACATTCTACAGTAAATAGCCTTACATAATGGGTGGGGGACCTTCTACAGTAAATAGCCTTACATAATGGGTGGGGGACCTTCTACAGTAAATGGCCTTACATAATGGGAGGCGTACCTTCTACAGTAAATGGCCTTAAAAAGGGACAGGGGGACCTTCTACAGTAAATGGCCTTACATAATTGGTGAGGGACCTTCTACTGTAAATTGCCTTACATAATGGGAGGGGGACCTTCTACAGTAAATAGCCTTACATAGGGGGAGGGGACCTTCTCCAGCAAGTGACCTTACATAGGGGGAGGGGTGACCTCTACAGTAAATGGCCTTCCTTACAAGGGGAGAGGCGGAACCATCTATAACAAATTGTCTTACAAATGGGGAGGCGGGACCTTCTATAACAAATTGTCTTACAAAGGGGGAGGCGGGACCTTCTATAACAAATTGTCTTGCTAAGAGGGAGGCGGGACCTTATATAACAAATTGTTTTACGAAAGGGGAGGCGGGACCTTCTATAACGAATTGTCTTACCAAGTGGGAGGCGGGACCATCTATAACAAATTGTCTTACGAAGAGGGAGGCGGGACCTTCTATAACAAATTGTCTTATTAAGGGGGAGGTGGGACCTACTATAACAACTTGTCTTATAAAGGGGGAGGCGGGGCCTTACATAACAAATTGTCTTACAAGGGGGAGGGGTGGTTAGGTAAACCTCCAATAGCAAATAGTTTGACAAGACTGACCCGGTGATCCTGACTTTGTTTAATTGTTCCATTATTCTGCATGAAAACACAAACAAAACAAGGGACATAACACAGTTCTATGCTCGAGAAAGGGAGAGAAGTTTTCAGGAACGAGGCAATTCCTTATTTTCCCATCACTGTTCGCCAAAGAAGTGATATTTTACAAGTGTTCACAGTAATTTGCATGGTGGCTCCGATAGTTACGTGTTGCACTATACATTCATTGACATCTGTAGTATTTATTAACAAGGGCTGAATCAACCGAATTTTGTGACGTTTTCGGCCTTGCTAGCAAAGGCGGTTGTAGGTAAAATGACGTCAGCCGTCTATAGCTCGCATAGCTGAAGACGTCCCAAACGTTGGTTGATTACGGTATTTCCCTCTCAGCCATCAGGCTTTACTAAGACTATAGATGATGTTGATACATTCGACATCGTGACGCTCTTTAAATAAGTTTCCCACACTACTTGACCAGTCTGGTTATTTCTGGCCACGTGACGTAAGGCTCAGAGACGGGAATTAACGTTGTATAAGACGTAAACTGGACTAGGGTCGTCAAGAAACGTCAGATCTACTCCAGGTTAGATTAGTCACACGGAGACGATCTTAACACAAACACCATATATTTCCTGGGGGCAAATAATAATAAATAAATATTATTAAATAGGGAAACTTCCGAGGCGATAATAGGGAATAATAGAAGGAAAAGGTATGTGTTAGCACTCGGAAAAAATGACAAATAAACAACAACAGAAAAAAACAAAGAACAATATATGGTCCGAAGCAGGATCGAACCCGTACTCTTCCGAGTGCTAACACATACCTTTTCCTTCTGTTATTCCCTATTTCCTGGGGGCCTCGGTAGCTTAGTTGGGAACACCACCCGACTGGACTACCGACGTTCGGACAACCCGTGTTCGATTCCCGCTGGGAGCAGTGTGAGTTGTACTCGTGGTTTGAAAAAAAAATACCCCCACGGTCGACCCAGCCGTTGGCAGAAATTGGTACCAGGGTATTACCCTGGGAAGGTGAGGAATGTCGTTTCGCATCGTGAGTTTCTATGCTTGAAGCGACACTATCCAGAAACCTCTGAACATCCAATAGGCGGCCGAGTACATATGGGTGTAAACTCGCGTGCTAAGACGCCGGTTCAAGTCTCGTACTTTACCTTTACCTCTATCATATATTTCCTACACTCCACAGTGATATTCTTTTTTCTTTCTTCGCAAATTTCATACGAGCCCCACTTCTGAAAGTTTGAAAAGCGCTGCTCTTCAGCTCGACACACTTACTTAAACCATGCAAACACATAGTCACGTTACCAACAATAGCCTCCTACAATGATGGCGATTGTTCCGGTTTGATCTTGATGTTTGCTCGCAGTCCTCCACACTACCGCCAAGCCATTTCCCGATCGGAAAGCTTTGGTCTTCAAGATTTCGACATCTGTCACGAAGACCACGCTGCTCCATTCATCCCGGGCTATAAAGCCCTGTTTACGTTTGCGGCTGGTAGCTACGGTTGGCTTTCGAGGGTCGCCGGGACGACAATGGGTTAAAGCTCGCTAGAAGGGACGACGGAATTATATTTATGGAGGAGGGGGCCGGAGTGGACTAGAAGTAAGCCGTCTCGCTTCTGGACATGAAATTTCCCGGTTCGATTCCTGATACCGACGTTGAGGATTTTTCACGATTCGAATCCTTGGTTTCTTCGTGGATTTCCGGTCATTGGGTAGTGATGTGCTGAAGTCGGATGTGTTGGGCCAAAGGGCACGAATATAACAGTTTTACTGCACGCCACAACATAACGCAGATACGCCCACTTAACGTCCTTTAAGGGACGAAGGGCGGATGATGAAGAGGTGTGATCCTTTAGTCATCGGGTGAATGCAAAAGAACGAAACTGGGTAGTGACATCCGATGTCTAACCCTCAGGTATAACGTCGTAAATCAAGGTCCCGTGTTCGTTTTGCGCACGTTAAAGAACCAAATTAAAGAAGCATTGACAGTTGACAATCGGTCAGAGTGGTAAAAAAAATGGCCACTGCCCATGTGAAATTTGTAGTAAAAATCTACACAAGAGCGCCAAAACTGCGACGACAAAAAAATGAGAATATCTCTGAAGTCAGAGAATATCTGCCTGTATGGCGAAGAACACCTGAGCAGAGAGCTGCTGATGTGAGAAATAGGAAATTGTGATATTCTTGCAAAATTAAATTCTTCAGGATTTCACTAAAGATACAAAGCTCAACAGAAACATGACACAGATTGAACTCACATTCGTTAGTTCATGAAAATAGTAAATAAAACACAAGACAAACATTCACGACTAGAAGTGATATATTCAAGAATAAAAGTGACACAAAACAAGCATCCACAATTATTAGTGACATATCCATAATCATAACTGACACAACAGCCGCATTCACGATTAGACTAGACAAGAAGCACATCCACAAATGTCGGACCCACATTTAATCTTCCAAGTACAAAATACATCAACGAACATTAGACCCAACTTTACTGTTCTGAGGCACAAAACACCTGGCCATAAAGAAAAAGATATAAAATAAATTATGCCTAACAACAAACACCGAGGGCAGACACAACAGAACTTTGGCAAACTTCAACTAGCAGCGACAGTTGCAGCCTCATCTGTTTACAATATCTTCACAACAATAAAACAAAGCATTAAACCTTACTCGTGTTTATGTCAATTATTTGAAGTTAAAACATTCTAGAAATGTTGGAGCTCATAGCTCTTTTAAAATATTTAGATTTGCCTTACGTGAACTGAGCGCTGGAACGGCTGTAGAGTAGTGGTAATTCGTATGTTTAGCGATAAAGTGAGCGTGGGTTCGAATGCTGTATAACACGCTTCAGTCGACCTAAGTAAAAAATAATGGTTCCTTGCTCAGTGACCTGGAAAAAGTAATGGCAGCCAGGAATAGTAATGACAGCAAGAATGAATAATGACAGTCAGGAAGAGTAATGATAGCCAGAAAGCGTAATGATAGTCAGGAACAGTAATAACAGCAAGAAAAAAGTAATGACAACTAGTAAAAGCACCGGTTCACTTACTTCCCAACGCTGCGGCCTAGTACCGCGTCATGTTATATTTCACTCTAAAACATGTGTCTTTGATTATTACATTACTGGACACTAGTTCTAAATAGCAACTGATTTACATCTGCCCTTTCTATTCGATAATGTACAGAAAACTGGAAGGCAGCTTAAGAACACTGCTGACAAAATGTTGAAGTCCGAAGATGTTCAAGCGATAACTTAATGGTGCCCTCGCCAGTGGGTTCGGATTTAAACTGCAATAAAGTAACCAGTGTTTGCTCAGTCGATGCGAGCACTCAGCGCACAGTATGAACAGGTTGAAGTCCTACTATGTTAAGTTGTGGGTCCATGGTGAACAATCGGTTGAGTTTAGTTTACAATTGATTCAAACTCCACCTTCTTAAAATACATGACCGAAGGTTGACATTAGATTTGATTAGTTTTTATAAACTCGTGATTGTAAAGTGTTCCATTCACGTCTAAGACGTATGGGGATTATGTTGCTGGTGCTCATATTTTTCAACCACCAAATCATCTATGAGTCACGTGGTAGGTATCACGTCCAACATTCCCAGAAAAATCTGGTTCTCATGTACAATAATTTTACCGTGGTAAAAATAATCATATTCTTTTGCGCATTTTCAAATGTGTATCTTTCAGTTTCAGGCAGACAAGGACTTCAGCTATAAACACCAAACAACGTTTTTTTTTCTTCGACGTTCGAACAACAAGTGTTAGATTAACGCACGAAGCAGTGTGAGTTGTACTCGTGGTTAAAAAATAAAATACTCCCGTGATCAACCCAGCCGCTGGCAGAAATGGGTACCAGGTTAGTACTCTGGGAAGGTGAGGAATGCCGCATAGCATCGTGAGTTTCGATGCTTGAAGCGACACTATCCAGGAGTCTCCGATCACTTCTGGATAAGCGGCCGAGCACATATGGGTGAAAACTCACGTGCTAAGACGCCAATTCAGGTCTCGTACATTACCTTACCAGACAACGATTGCAACAACAAAATCATTTCGCTTTTCTGTGTGGTCTAATCAAAATCAAAGATTTCACAGAAGAATGTGAGAATTTCCTGGACAGCTAAAATGATCAAGGAGGATATTCTTAAAATGGTCAACACAAAAAAGAGACCTGTAAAATAAAATAAAAAAACAGAAACAATCGACGTTTTCCGCTCACATCACGAGAAGAGGAAATTTGAAATACTTGATTACAACTGTCAAAGTACAAGGAAAGATATCGCGGACGACAAAGAGAGACGATACTATATAGTTTGGCAACGTCGTGGGGTAGTCAATAACAAACTGGATGCAATGGGGGACAGAACGTTGTGGAAAGATGTGACCACTAACGCCAACCGGAGTTTTACACGATGATGATAACAATGTCTAATGTATGATGCCATGATCTCTACGCTCACGAGTTGGTGTAATGAACACATGGCTGAATATTTTGCCAATAAATACTTATGTTACATCAGCTGTAGGCTCATTCTGTGCAGCTCTCTTTGATTTCATTTATCCGCTAACAGGTTTTATTTACAAACACAATTTATACACAAGTTCGGATATTTTGATATAAGGAGTTCAACATTAAAAAAAAAGAAACCGAAAAATCTGGCCAAATCGTCAAAGTAAATCGGCAGTTGAGTTAAATCATGCAAATCTGGTCAGGCGAGAGAAAAGAAGGTGACAGACTAATGAATGAAATGTTAAAAGTAGATCTGATGCGCCTAATGTCGAGGTTACGTTACAAAAAAACTTCGCTAAAACACATTACAAAGAAACTTTGCTGAATCACGTTACAAAGAAACATTGCTGAACCACATTATAAAAAAAAAACTTCGTTTCAACCACATTACAAAGAAAACTTCGTTTGAACCACATTACAAAGAAACTTCGCTAAAACACATTACAAAGAAACTTCGCTAAAACACGTTACAAAGAAATTTCGCTAAAACACGTTACAAAGAAACTTCGCTAAAACACGTTACAAAGAAACTTCGCTAAAACACGTTACAAAGAACTTCACTGAACCACATTACAAAGAAACTTCGCTAAAGCACATTACAAAGAAACTTCGCTAAAACACGTTACAAAGAAACGTCGCTAAAACACGTTACAAAGAAACTTCACTGAACCACATTACAAAGAAACTTCACTGAACCACATTACAAAGAAACCTTCGTTTGAACCACATTACAAAGAAACCTTCGTTTGAACCACATTACAAAGAAACCTTCGTTTGAACCACATTACAAAGAAACCTTCGTTTGAACCACATTACAAAGAAACTTCGCTAAACCGTTATCTATGACTTAACCGACGCGAAGGACTTCTCACGTCGATATGAAGGAAATATGAACATGTGGTAGGTGAATGTCACAAGAGTTAACGGTCTGGCTAGAACTATCTTACGAATAAAAAAAATAATTAAACGCAATACTAGAGAGAGAAAACATCTTCACAAACAAAGAAACTGAAAAAACAAATGGGAAAAATTGGGGAAATAATTGTGAGAAAACCATCGCGCTGACGCCCCAAAGGTTCACACTGAAACTAAGGGCGGGATCCAGCAGCCAAGCGCATACACGCTCGCGCACACGGAGACACGCGGATTAGGCTGGAACTAGGCCAATGTTACCAGGTGGTTACTTGATCAGTGTGTTTCAGTCGACACTTCTGTACAATTGGCTCCTGGCTTGCAAAGTTCAACATCTTGTGCCGCCTCCACATAGAAGCTACCACGAAACAACGTGTTTTTCCTTCTGTCTCTTACTGTGGCGGTGCAAATTGTCATATGGTTTAGCTTCCTTCTCTTGGTGTTGTCAGTCCACACAGTCTGCTTTGTTTACTTTGTAATTTACACTTCAAGATGATTCTAAATCCTTGTGTCGCTTTATATGTCCACAAATGTATTTCTTTTGTTTGTTTGTTTGCGATCGTTCCATGACTAAAAAAATACAACTCTTCATCATCTGCCCTTAAAAGGACGTTAAAAGGCGTGCATAGATTGTGTTGTGGTTTGCAGTAAAACTGCGATATCTGCGCCCTTCAGGTAACACATCCGACTTCAGCATGTTATTTTAGAGTACCGGGTTATCCTCCCTATTCACTTGGCCAGACTAGACAGGTTGTCTGTTTCTAGATGCACTGTGAAGAGGTGGATCAAGGTCTGGATAGTTCTGGTTCACCGATCCTGGCGCAAGCCGTCAGCTGTGGGTCGCTGACAGCTCTCAGCTCTGCTGCTGTTAGGCGCCTTGCTTCCCAACAATAGTTTTGAAAAAATAAACAAAGTTGTCTTTCTCTTGTTTGAATTCTATTAAAACATTTCTTTCTTCGTTGTCTTCTGTTTCAGATGTGCATTTTTTTTCTGTCAATCAAATTCTACAAATCCACATTTCGAGGGCTTC
The DNA here is from genome assembly GCA_032433765.1 of Megaustenia siamemsis. Taxonomy (NCBI): domain Eukaryota; kingdom Metazoa; phylum Mollusca; class Gastropoda; order Stylommatophora; family Ariophantidae; genus Megaustenia; species Megaustenia siamemsis. The sequence continues at coordinate 44,740,735 of JAVIAB010000160.1, read as the reverse complement.
AATTTTCGCCTCTACCAGGGTAGACAATAGAAGTGAATCAATTCAGAGGAAGAGGTATGTTTACAGCACTCGGAAAAAATGACAAATAATCAACAACAGAAAAAAATATGGACCAAGGCAGGATCGTCTAGCGTTTGGCTTTTCGTGGCAAGGCGCTATGCCACTGAGTACGGGTTCGATCCTGCCTTGGTCCATATTTTTTTCTGTTGATTATTTGTCATTTTTTCCGAGTGCTGTAAACATACCTCTTCCTCTGAACTGATTCACTGATTATCGCCTCGGATGTTTCCCTCTATAATAATATTCATTTATTATTATTTGTCTCTAGACAATAGAAGCCAATAAGAGCAATATAACTTGTCAGGATCCAAAAAGAGAATAAGGGTACGGGAGGTCAAACGTTTTTTTTTCTATTGAGGTGAAATACAAACTCAGAAATGAAAATCTCGTGGCGACTGCGCTAGATAAGCAAGCGGCCTTTATTCTCTAGGCCTATTAACCCTACACCCCCCTCCCCCTTTTTTTTCTTTCCCCGGCAGATAGAGAAAATCTATCCCAGTAATATAGAAATGATGTAAAGGTAGTTTTTTTTTAAGAGCACTAGATTCCAATCGTGTAATTCTGCCATTCGAAACACTTCACACCCAGAAATCCTCGAACGAGCCCTCAACAAATATCTGGATAGCCAGTCACGTCTTCGCTACCAACACTTAACAAGCATTCCAAACCGCAGCTCTAGCTACATAGTTAGTTCCAAGCTGTTTCTCGTCCAACACGCCATTACACAAATACAGAAATGCCCTCCTCAGGGACAGAAATGCCGTATTAAAACAAACTCTGAAGATAATGAAATAATCATTTCCGCTTCACAAAGTTCCCACTCCCCAGCCAGGAAGTCTGCTCAAGGTAATTAGCCAGAACGAGGCCATGCTGTCTTCCACGGCTAACGAGAGAGCCATGTTAATTCTGTTTTTGATCGTCCAGATCTGGAGGACATAAACGAGGGTAGTATACTGGTCCGTTCACTCGGTTGAGCTGCCATATAATAACGGATTTAAAAGATATTGTTCAACATCATCAGGTGCGGCTGCAACTGATGTATAGATGGCTTTTGATGATAGGTCAGCGATGTAACGTTCATTGAGTGATGAGCTTATTTTTCACCTTCTATGTAAAGAGGCGAAATCGCGATAGCTCAGTGGTTAGTGAATTGGGCTACTAAGGACAAGAGGTAGGGTTCGATCCGAACCGACGGCTTCCAGGTTCACTCAGCCTTTAATGGCCTTTTTTTCTGGGAAAATAAAGCGGCACGGGCGTAATACCAACCACTTTACCCCAACAATCATGTGCCGAAGGTCTGTAAAATTTATGGTCACTAACACCATATTCCCTATACGCCACTTGGTGTGGCGGGGGCATTTTACTTTTTTTTCTTCTTGATGTAAAGAGGGGCCGCGGTAGCTCAGTGGTTAGTGAATTGGGCTACTAAGGACAAGAGCTTGGGTTCGATTCCGATCAATGGCTTCTATGTTTACCCATACTTAAGGGTTTCTGTATGTTTATTCGGAAAGTAGAGTGGCCTGGCATACCACATCTCCCATAAAATGCGCTGTTGGTCTTTCAAAAAACATGAACACGACCTCGATACACAGGAAGACAAGAAGTAGGAACCCTACACGTGTCTGTGGAGAAAGCTCATGGAAATATGGTTCAGTTTTGTGACATGTCTGCTCTACGCTGTTTTGTTCTCCTGGCGTACTCCAGACATGTGGTCCCTTGGCCAGTTTCCAGAACTGCAGCGAGAAGTGACTAAAGGAACTTGGTTAGTTGTTTGTCACTGTTCCTAACAATCTTTTTCTTCTACTTTTACCTTTTTAGCTCCCAGTGGAGCATAGGTCTTCAAGCACTTTCCAACTAATTCTGTTTTTTATTTTTGTATTTAACCTAATTTGCTCCTAACAATAGCAGAGGCTTATGAGTCGTTGAAGAGGATCAGTGGACCTGAAGTATCCAGACTCTACTTCATCTCGTCGTGGCGCCTCAAGCAACAGACTAACCAGTTTAGTCTGGCCACTTGTGTAGCTATGGAGAGGAGAGGTAACCCGGTACTCATAGCCATCATGCCGAAGACGGATGTGTTGGGCCGAAAGATGCAAATATCACAGTTCTTACTGCAAACAGCGACATAATGCATTTACGACAACTTAACGTCCTTTTCCTATGAGATGACGAAGAGGGATAACTTTTATCGTGAGAGGTGAACACAATCTATCCAGGAGATCAACAATTAGTGTACTCATTGGGTGAACGAGAGAGAGAAAGAGAGAGAGAGAGAGAGAGTAGTTGACAACTATTAACTCAGGTACTGGCTATATTATTATATTATTAACGTGTTCATTTGCCTCTGGTTACTAATATTATGTCCCTGGCAGAGATAAACGTTTCTATAAAATGCTCTACCAAACTATATCCCTGTAGACCTCCGTTATATTATTGAATGTGGTCCCTACTTATAGAGAATAGCATTTCAGACAATGAAAAACGTCTTATGGAACAAATCTATGTTAATAGAAGTGAGAAAGAGAGTCCATCGGTGCTATATAAGAGTCAATTCTGATCTATGGAAGCGAATCATTGCTAGTAAACTAAACAAAAAAAGACGATTACAGAGATGGGATTTTTCAGAAGAATGTTGAAAGTTCCCTAGACAGCTAAAAAGACCAATGAGGAAGTTCTCAAAGAGGCCAACACAAAAAGGGAGCTCCTAAAAACATCTGACAGAAGCAATCAACATTATCGGACATAGAAGAGAAAATTTGGTATACTTTGGTTACAACTGGCAAAATACAGGGAAAGAGAGATCGCGAACGACAAAGAGAGAAAATACCAGATAGCTTTGTGCCATTGCATGAAAAACAATCAACAACAGAATTTATACGATGCACAGTGGATAGATGATTGTGGAAGGACAAGATCGCCTACGTCTTATGGATTGTCTACGTCTTATGGACCGTCTCACCGATGTGGCACATGATGATGATGATGAATGAATAGAGAGGCACGAAACAGTGAACATTCTAGAGAAACATGGTGGACTTTTCCAAAACATAGGAAACTTAGAATATCTATGTGGTTGCATGACTAACCACATGAACAAACACACTTCAAAATAATGCACAAACATTAATCACTTCAAGATACATCAAAGCCGGATCATTTTAACTTTGAAAAAAATGCAATAGTTTAACTATGTAACACGATCACCACAGCCCAGCATCCAACAGAGGGTATTTGTTCTTGAAACCAGCCGGGAAACGTTGACAGAAAGATCTAGAAGACATATGAGACAGAAAACGTTGACAGGAAGATCTAGAAGACATATGGGACAGAAAACGTTGACAGGAAGATCTAGAAGACATATGAGACAGAAAACGTTGACAGGAAGATCTAGAAGACATATGAGACAGAAAACGTTGACAGGAAGATCTAGAAACATATGAGACAGAAAACGTTGACAGGAAGATCTAGAAGACATATGAGACAGAAAACGGCATAGAGCAGCTAAACTAATAGAGAGACAAGACAAGCTACGACAGAAGCCTCAATTATATACACAACTAAGCGATATTAATCTAAAGCAACAAATATAAACACATCAGTGTAAACACAACATACTAGATAAGGTATATCTCCCAGGTAGAAGAACACATTTGATGTTGTTACCTTTTCTGGCTTCTATTCAAATCGCTTTGACTTTTGTCTTTTAAATGTTATTGTTCAATGCTGTCAATATTTGTTCACTGTGTACTTTTTTAAATATTCTTTCTTTATTCACACAAACTTCTTGTCATCTCTTTTTTTTTTTAAACTCCGAGGTGAAATGGAGTTTTGGGGTCAATGAAAAGCGCTCGACAGGATATACTCTATATCATTGATCCATTGCCTTCTAGATCTTTCTGACACCCACAGTCCGTTCGCTTTGGAGAAGCTACTCATAGCCCGCTTTGGCACTCTCCATCAGAGAAGATTAAACTCTTTTCACTCTTTTCTTTAATCGCTGGCCTCCTCCACCACTCTTTCCTATGCCTTATCTTTATTCCTCGCTACATTAGCTTAAATGCCACTCCTGCTATTCTAAGAATAGCGGCCACATTTTTTTTCTCTTTTTCACACTTTTATCCTACTGTAGAGGGCCCCCGCTTTCATCCATCCTCATGAGACCCTTTCCAATTCTTCACGGTTTAACTTCCTTACGCCGGCAATATCCTACCTGCCCTATCATTCACGGTTTAAATTCCTTACCCCAACAATATCCTATCTGCCCTATCATTCACGGTTTAAATTCCTTACCCCAACAATATCCTACCTGCCCTGTCGTTCACGGTTTAAATTCCTTACCCCAACAATATCCTACCTGCCCTGTCGTTCACGGTTTAACTTACTTACGCCGGCAATATCCTACCTGCCCTATTGTTCACCGTTCGACTTCCTTACGCCGACAATATCCTACCTGCCCTATTGTTCACGGTTTAACTTTCTTACCCCGACAATATCCTACCTGCCCTATTGTTCACGGTTTAACTTTCTTACCCCGACAACATCCTACCTGCCCTATTGTTCACGGTTTAACTTCCTTACGCCAACTAAATTCCTTACCCCAACATATCCTACCTGCCCTGTCGTTCACGGTTTAACTTACTTACGCCGGCAATATCCTACCTGCCCTATTGTTCACCGTTCGACTTCCTTACCCCGACAATATCCTACCTGCCCTATTGTTAGTGGTTTAACTTCCTTACGCCGACAATATCCTACTTGCCCTATTGTTCACGGTTTAACTTCCTTACACCGACAATATCCTACCTGCCCTATTGTTCACGGTTTAACTTCCTTACGCCAACAATATCCTACCTGCCCTATTGTTCACGGTTTAACTTCCTTACACCGACAATATCCTACCTGCCCTATTGTTCACGGTTTAACTTCCTTACGCCAACAATATCCTACCTGCCCTATTGTTCACGGTTTAACTTCCTTATTCCTTACGCCGACAATATCCTACCTGCCATATTGTTCACTGTTTAACTTCCTTACCCCGACAATATCCTACCTGCCCTATTGTTCACGGTTTAACTTCCTTACGCCAACAATATCCTACCTGCCCTATTGTTCACGGTTTAACTTCCTTACGCCAACAATATCCTACCTGCCTTATTGTTCACGGTTTAACTTCCTTACCCCGACAATATCCTACTTGCCCTATTGTTCACGGTTTAACTTCCTTACACCGACAATATCCTACCTGCCATATTGTTCACTGTTTAACTTCCTTACCCCGACAATATCCTACCTGCCCTATTGTTCACGGTTTAACTTCCTTACGCCAACAATATCCTACCTGCCCTATTGTTCACGGTTTAACTTCCTTATTCCTTACGCCGACAATATCCTACCTGCTCTATTGTTCACCGTTCGACTTCCTTACCCCGACAATATCCTACCTGCCCTATTGTTCACGGTTTAACTTCCTTACGCCGACAATATCCTACCTTCCCTAGTGTTCACCGTTCGACTTCCTTACCCCGACAATATCCTACCTGCCATATTGTTCACCGTTCGACTTCCTTACCCCGACCACATCCTACCCGCCATATTGTCTAGTTACATGTCACCAGCGACCAATAAATAAATGGACCCTGTTCCTGTTCCGTCATTTCCATTTTGAGATCTGTCTTTATACTTCTCAGTATTTTACTTTGAGCAATGAACAGTTTACTGAGATGTGAAAGGTATTACCAATGAGGCCTCTCCTTTCCCCTCTCCCTTCAAATTGTGGTATAGCACTGTTGAGTTTAACGTTTCATACTTATAAAGTATCACGTGATCGTTAGTTACAGAACATATCTTCTTGGATGAACATCGACAAATCACAGAAGTGCTCAGATCCCATCCTCAGTATATACCTCAGTGTGTAAGCGACTGAAGATGCCGATTGTGGCTTTTTTGCCCATCCACTTTTGCTTCTTGCATTGAGGAAATTGTTTAACGCGACATCTTTGACATGATGTTTGGGTGTCCGGTTAGCGCAATCGATAGGCGGTTGGCTTACCACGGCAACAGCCGGGGTTCGTACCCTGGCGAGGACACCTGGGTTTTACTAATTCCCTAAAAAACTAGTACCTCTGAAGTCGGAGTAAATCTGCCTGCATGGCGAGGGACATCCTGTAATGGGATAAAACAGACTTTACACGCAAAATTCAGTCCCACAAAATTGAGTGGGCGGGACTTCGTCAGAGGTCAAAGCTGACGAAAGCGAACGAACGAACGACATGATGTTTTAGCTTGCGGATTATATTGGTATATTTTATACAAATCTTTATTCTCATATTCAGTTCTTTAATCCTATAACCATTCGACTACATTTTACCATGTACTGCATACAGACTATTTACTGCCTTCATACATTTTACTGCCTACAGACCATTTACTGCCTACATACCATTTGTTGCCTAAAGACCATTTACTGCCTACAGACTATTTACTGCCTACAGACCATTTGTTGCCTACAGACTATTTACTGCCTTCAGACATTTTACTGCCTACAGACATTTTACTGCCTTCAGACATTTTACTGCCTACAGACCATTTACTGCCTACAGACTATTTACTGCCTACAGACTATTTACTGCCTACAGACTATTTACTGCCTACAGACTATTTACTGCCTACAGACCATTTTTTGCCTACAGACTATTTACTGCCTTCAGACATTTTACTGCCTACAGACATTTTACTGCTTTCAGACATTTTACTGCCTACAGACCATTTACTGCCTACAGACTATTTACTGCCTACAGACTATTTACTGCCTACAGACCATTTACTGGCTACAGACCATTTACTGCCTACAGACCATTTACTGCCTACAGACCATTTACTACCTACAAACCATTTACTGCCTACAGACATTTTACTGCCTACAGATCGTGACTAATTGTGGACATGAAGCGCACGGCTCCAAGCAATTCCTTATCTTACATAAACAAATTCAATAATGCCTTTGAATAGACCTCCCAAATTGTTTTCCACCCTGGGTTCTTAAATGCAGTCCGTGTCAGACATGTTCATCTTCTCATGTCACTCCACCATCTACTGTCACTCCACCATCTACTGTTACTTCACCATCTACTGTTACTCCACCATCTACTGTCGCTCCACCATCTCACTCCACCATCTACTGTCACTCCATCATCTCACTCCATCATCTACTGTCGCTCCACCATCTCACTCCACCATCTACTGTCGCTCCACCATCTCACTCCACCATCTACTGTCGCTCCACCATCTCACTCCACCATCTACTGTCGCTCCACCATCTCACTCCATCATCTACTGTCACTCCACTATCTAATGAACCTTCACTATCTAACGTTACTCCATCATCTACTGTCACTCCACCATCTCACTCCACCATCTACTGTCACTCCACCATCTACTGTCACTCCACCATCTACTGTCACTCCACTATCTAATGATCCTTCACTATCTAACGTTACTCCATCATCTACTGTCGCTCCACCATCTCACTCCACAATCTACTGTCACTCTACCATCTCACTCCACCATCTACTGTCGCTCCACCATCTCACTCCACCATCTACTGTCGCTCCACCATCTCACTCCATCATCTACTGTCACTCCACTATCTAATGTTCCTTCACCATCTAACGTTACTCCATCATCTACTGTCGCTCCACCATCTCACTCCACCATTTACTGTCACTCCACTATCTAATGTTCCTTCACCATCTAATGTCTCTCCACCATCTACTGTCGCTTCACCATCTCACTCCACCATCTACTGTCGCTCCACCATCTCACTCCACCATTTACTGTCACTCCACTATCTAATGTTCCTTTACCATCTAACGTTACTCCATCATCTACTATCACTCTACTATCTAATGTCCCTCTACAACCTGATGTCGACGCTGTAAGGTAAAGCATAATAAAGAACAAGAACAACATCAATCTTCAGCCCGCTCTCCATCACACTCCTCCCATAATCCAACATGGTCAAGACCCAAGCCAATAGTTTTAAGAAGAGGAATTCTCTGTTCACGTCAATCCGGTAATGTAGCCAATATTGACCCAGACCGAGGTTTACCCGACAAACACAGGAAGTGCTCTCCACAGAAAGAACGGACAGACGCCATTTCTCGCCGTATGCTTGTCGCTCCAGTTACACTTTTCCTGCTTCTAAGTTAATGCTCTTCTCTTAGCCAAGACAACACCCACACACTCCTTTCTCTTCTACCCTCAGTCATCACTACAGTTCTCTATTTTGATGTTTATTTTCTTCATTATCATATGAATGGTGAAGGCAACAGTTGTGGTAGGACAGTATCTCTAAACTCTATCGTTTATTTTCTTCATTATCATGTAAATGCTGAAGGCAACAGTTGTGGTAGGACAGTATCTCTAAACTCTATCGTTTATTTTCTTCATTATCATGTAAATGCTGAAGGCAACAGTTGTGGTAGGACAGTATCTCTAAACTCTATCGTTTATTTTCTTCATTATCATGTAAATGCTGAAGGCAACAGTTGTGGTAGGACATTATCTCTAAACTCTGTCATTTATTTTCTTCATTATCATGTAAATGCTGAAGGCAACAGTTGTGGTAGGACAGTATCTCTAAACTCTATCCACAATGCAAATTCTGCTCGAAGCATAGACTTGCCCAACATTCAGTCATAGACATAACATCTCCCTATGACGCTGAAAGACAGACAAGGAAGGAAAGAAGAAGGATAAGCAGAAAAGAAATGTTATACCACTTTTAAAATATCAAGGACTAAGCAAATGAAAGAGAACTGAAAGCGAACACAATGAAAATAAATAATCGATATAGTAAATAATCTCATTGTCTTGGGTCTGTTTTAGGAAAAGGGATTACTGTAGGAACAAAAGACCACAGTATTATCCTTACGTGCTATATACACCAGTGTCATTTTCATCTCAACAATCTATTCAGGGAGCGGTGGTTCAATCTATGATTCTACAGCAACAAAACCTATGTTCTTAAACTGTGTTCTTAATTTGTCTAAAGCACTATATCGCTGTGAAACTTATACTATAGATCTGCTGAAAAATACATCCATGTCTTCTTCTTCTTTCCTTCCTCATTTGCCTTTCAGCGTCGAGGGGAGATATAATTTGCGGTCTTTTGCTCTTCTGTTCGCCTCTGCTGCTGTTATGTTTCCTAGTGCTTCTAATATTCCATCGACCCATCTTTTTCGTGGTCGACCCTTGGGTCTGGTGTTCTCACAACGTTTGTTGAAAGCTCGTTGTGTTGTGTTTTGTTCTTTCTGCCTTGTCACGCGGCCAAACCATTTTATCTGTTGTTTCCTTATATATTCTATGGCGGAGGCTATTCCTAGCTTTTTTCTCAGTTCTTCATTTCTGATCTTAGCTCTCAGACTGTTTCCTGAGTTATAAGGATGTCTTTGAATGCAAATGTTTAAAAAGAATACTCAGAATATCATAAGTTAAAAAGTAAACAGTCCCGTCACGCCAAGTGGCGTATATGGTGTTTTTGACCATCATTTTTACACACCTTCGACGCATGATTTTTAGGGTAATGTGGTCGGTATTACGCCCTTGCCGTATAACTTTCTCAGAAAAAATCTGATACCCTTTTACGGCTGGGTGAACCTGGAAGCCGTCGATCAGGATTAAACCCGACCTCTTGTCCATTGTAGTCCAGTTCACTAAACACTGAGCTACAGCTGTTTAAAATATCATGGACGTAGAAAATAGCAAATATGCCAATTTTGAGTGAACTCTTATTAAGTTCTACAAAACCGATTGATAAAGAACATAACAGCAAGAAAAATATAAACAAAATTGGTGATATAAAACGACGCAATGATCTAGAGAAGATAATAATGGAGGGCATAGTTTAAGGATAAACAAGAGGGAGATGGATATTTCGAAAAAAAAGGTGACATTCATCGCTGCAGACGCTGGACATTTCGGGCAGGACAGAGACAATTTTAGAGTAGCTGTCAAGGAATGCAAGTCTCGACAATAATGAACTAAACAATGATGATGAACCTCAGCTTAATGCTCGCCAGTCGACTCTGGTTTAAAATAAAATGGAAATGGGTAGATGACTTGTTGAATATTGTGGGATGATACTAACAGTCACACACTTCTATATGCGTGTAGCCAGTGATACTATCCGCATCACACATAATGTGTGGAGTGATCAGCGAATGAATCAATTAGTGAGGGAATAAGTATTTTGATTAATTAATTAATTAAACAATTAGTCAAGTAATCAAGTAATAAATGAATGAATCAATAAGCCAAGCAATCAATCAAAGGATCAATCATGCAATCAACGAGTAAATAAATCAGTCAATGAATCAATCATTCAGTCAAGCAATGAATAAATAAGTCAATCATCAAATGAATGAATGAATCAAAGTCCTTCATGTCCCTCTGCGAGTTAAATGTTTTCAAAATGTAAAGTTTTACCAACATTGAACTTACATTACAAAATATATAACTCAGGGAACTATGAAGTTCGAACACTGTACACAGTTGTTGCTTTTTAGATTATGAACAGACAATGGGCTCTAAAGAGCTATCAGAATATTCTGATAATGTTTATATACTTGTTTATCTACAGTGAAACATAAATATACTATAGTGGGATCATTTTATTTAGAAAACAAAATGGCATGGGAACCAATCGCGAACAAATATATTTACTCATAACAGAATTACAGGGGTGAAACACTGTGAAATGATCTACTATGCGAAGAAAAAAAGGAATGATGAATCACTGACATATTTTTTTCTGAAATGAATAAACAAAATATTAGTGGAAGGATATCAGCCAGAAAAAATGTACTTTCTTGGATGATAGTATTGCCGCTTGATTATATTGAATATCACATACAATAGCATAACTAATGTGTTCAAACACATATCAAGGTAGAATCAAGGGCTATAAATAAATAACATCTTATGCTCCGGTTTTCAAAGCATGTCTAGACCACCGTCTTCCTGCTCAGAAAAGACCACTGCAGACCCTTGGACATCTCCGCCGTCCACAAATAGAATTTACAGATACATGTCACCGCGGGCAGAACAAGGGGCCAGACTGGAGAACAAGGGCCGAGGTCACAGAACAAGTTCCCAGACCGGAGAACAAGGGTCCAGGTCACAGAACAAGAGTACATACCGAAGAACAAGGGCCCAAATTGCATAACAAGGGCTCAGATCGCACAAGGGCCCAGGTCACAGAACAAGGGGCCATAGCGGAGAACAAGGGCCCACATCACAGAACAAGAGTACAGACCGGAGAACAAGGGCCCAAACTGCAAAACAAGGACCCAGACCGGAGAGCAAGGGCACAGACTGGAGAGCAAGAATCCAGACCGGAGAACAAGGGCACATACCGGATAGCAAAGACCCAGACCGGAGAACAAGGTCACAGACTGGAGAGCAAGGACCCAGATCGGAGAGCAAGGACCCATACCGGAGAACAAGGTCACAGACTGGAGAGCAAGGACCCAGACCGGAGAGCAAGGGCACAGACCGGAGAACAAGGACCCAAACCGGAGAACAAGGACCCAGACCGGAGAACAAGGGCACATACCGGATAGCAAGGACCCATACCGGAGAACAAGGTCACAGACTGGAGAGCAAGGACCCAGACCGGAGAGCAAGGGCACAGACCGGAGAACAAGGACCCAAACCGGAGAACAAGGACCCAGACCGGACCGGAGAGCAAGGACCCAGACCGCAGAACAAGGACCCAGACCTGAGAACAAGGGCTCAGACCGGAGAGCAAGGACCCAGACCGCAGAACAAGGATCCAGATCGCAGAATAAGGGCAGACCGGAGAACAAGGACCCAGATCGCAAAAGTAGGGTACAGACCGCAGAACAAGGGCTTAGGTCGCAGATCAAGAACCCAAGCTGGAGAACAAGAACCCAGGTTGGAGAACAAGGCCCAGGTCACAGAATAAGAGCACAGACCGGAGAACAAGGACCCAGATCGCAGAACAAGGGCCTAGATCGCAGAACATGGCCCCAGACTGCCTAGCACTTTCTTCAGATAGTACACTTGCTGAAGTCCAACAGAACCTGGTTCAACGACAGAGGCGGACAACAACTGCAGAGACTACGAGTACCCGGAGAGGACTGCGGGATTCCTTGTGGTAACACGAGAAGAGCAAAACCAAATTTGTGTTGAACACAAAGAGGGAGATCGGGATAAACGTTAAATGTCGGATTAGCATAAAAAGTAGGAACATAAACAAGTAAAGCAAGTAGATAGATTCAACTACCTCGAAAGTTAGTTAACATTTTAACTAGCCTAAAGCGAAAACATCAAGCAGTGAATCGTATCACATTAATTATATGACATCATTATTGACCAATAGGAATCTGTAAAAGTTAAACAGAAAGCATTCTTTAATACCATCATCAAACCGTGGAATCAGTGGTGGAATATAACGTTGACACTCCTACAACGTGTGGTCACAGCTTTACAAAACAGGAGCACAACAACAAAATACTGACGTTTCTGACTACATGCGGCCTTCTACAGGAAATGAAAAAAAAAAAACGATGAAACAGATAAATTCTACTACATCTAGGATGATCGAGACAGGTAAGTCAAGGTGAAGTAAACAGAGGGATAAGAGATGAAATAGTGAAAAGAGAGAGAGAGAGAGAGAGAGAGAGAGAGAGAGATGTGCTACATTTTGGAGGATAGATAATATGTGGAAATATGAACGTTAGAATATATATATATATATATAAAATGAGACTTAACTTATTTGCAAAGTCCGACCGCTCACAGGGAAAATGACTTGTTAAATGCAAGTGGAGGTGCCTGCTGGGCAAACAGTCACGTGATTGGATCGGAGGTCAGACGAGAAACCAAGAAGTGGAAATAGTTGTGAAACAGTCAAGTGTGAACAGGTAATGATTAGAGATACTTGAGGAGTGTTAAAACCAACAGACCAACTAAACATTCCTCCGTAACCCTTGCGATACGTGAGGTGTAATAGGGGACAATTAATAGCTAGAAATATACGATGAGTGGGAAAGCCAACGAATCAACCAGACATTCCTTAGACACCCTATCGATAAATTAGGCGTGATATACGGACCCAGAAAATTGCACGAGGGGATAACGTCAGGTGGTAGAGGGCCAAAACAAAATTAGGCAAATAATTGCAGGGCTGCGGTAAAGCTTGCCTTAACTGGCTCCTTGCTACCAGTTTTATCGCAGCACTGAAATTATTTGCCTGTTCTCATCTTCATACCATGTTGTGCTACCAATGACAAACCTGGACGTTAGGTCACAGAACAAGCAATTACATAATACCACGGAAATGAAATATGTCAGGCGAATGAAGAGAGTCAGCTTGAGGAACACATTTGAAGCTAACACTGAGAAGACTGTTAACGAAGGAAAGAAACAAATTATTGGTTTGGCGCAAGTGACAAGACAGAGAATTAAAAACAATCATCAACAAATGTTGCGAAAAATAAAACTTACTTAGAGTGTGCCTTCAAAAAGGACAAAGGAAATTATAGAAATCGTCGGAATTGCTGACATCAGGGGAAGCCAGCCAAAGAATGCTAAACTGTACACTAGCTTTTCGGGGGTTATAGCTGTCTGCTTCCGCCATGAACTGTGGACCATAAACATCCAGAGCCTAACCAGTCTTGTCTGGCCAAGTGAGTATGATCAAGAAAGGAATCATCTGGTAATAATAAATTCATTGCTGAAGTCGGATGTGCCGGACCAAACAGCGTAAATATCACATCTTGTAAACCACATAACAAATCATTTTTGTACGTTTAACGTTTTTTTTTTTTTAGATAACCGATGAAGATAATTTTTGTTTATTTTGTCGTAGCATGAATGTAAGAAAGAAATAAACAAAGAGAAACTACCATTTATGCAAATATTAAAAGGTTAATGGGAAAGAAAAGAACATAAATCTCCTTTCTCTCTTATTCTATTTTGCTTTCACACGGCGACTGCTGAAAGAATGGATAAATCTCTTTAATCAATTTCCGTCAGGATTTTAAAGTGAATTTATGATAGTAAATACGCTGCGCTTTTCGGCCCACTACATCCGACTAAAGAATAACGTTTTTAAGTGCCGGGCTGCATTCCCTTTTTGACACCTACGCGCTTGATTAGACCTGTCAGTCTCTTTTCAGAAGAACCACTTGGAGGTGAAGCAGGTTCATGATATTTGTCAATTTTAATGCACGCAGTCATCTATGGGTTGTTGACCACTCTCAGCTCTGTTACTCGCCGAACCTAAATGACGCAGTCATCTGTGGGTTGTTGACCACTCTCAGCTCTGTTACTCGCCGAACCTAAATGACGCAGTCATCTGTGGGTTGTTGACCACTCTCAGCTCTGTTAATCGCCGAACCTAAATGACGCAGTCATCTGTGGGTTGTTGACCACTCTCAGCTCTGTCACTCGCCGAACCTAAATGACGCAGTCATCTGTGGGTTGTTGACCATTCTCAGCTCTGTCACTCGCCGAACCTAAATGACGCAGTCATCTGTGGGTTGTTGACCACTCTCTCCTCTGTTACTCGCCGAACCTAAATGACGCAGTCATCTGTGGGTTGTTGACCACTCTCTCCTCTGTTACTCGCTGAACCTAAATGACGCAGTCATCTGTGGGTTGTCGACCACTCTCAGCTCAGTCACTCGCTGAACCTAAATGACGCAGTCATCTGTGGGTTGTTGACCACTCTCAGCTATGTTACTCGCCGAACCTAAATGACGTAGTCATCTGTGGGTTATTGACCACTATCAGCTCTGGTGCCGGTGGATATCTCCCTCCCAAACAAGTTTCTAGAAATCAATTTTTTGAATGAAATAAAGGGCGTCTAAAACAAAAAAAAACTGATGCGAATAGTTCAAGAAAATTATTAATGAAGAAGTATCTATGGTTGCTGCTTAACGCCAAATATAAATAAAAGAGGAAAATATTGGGGCTATCATCATCATGTGCCATACCGGCTGGCGCAGGCGATCATATCCTCCCACAATTCCCTCCCTATCCACAGTACATTGTATCAACTCTGGTATAACTGTTTTCCGTTCCATGACACCAAAATATCCATTATCTTCTCTCCTTGTTGTCTGCGATCTCTCTTTCCTTCCATTTTGCCAGTTGTAACCAAGTATTCCAACTTTCTTCTTCTCATGATATGCCTGAAAAATGTTATTTCTTTCTGATGTATCTTAGGAGCTCTCTTTTTGTTTTGACCTCTTTGAGAACTTCCTCACTGGTCTTTTCAATTGTCCAGGAAACTCTCAACATTCTTCAGAGAAATCACATTTCTGTGTCTTCTAATCGTCCTTTTACTTGTTTGTCAACTGTCCATGATTCACTTCCATATGTCAGAATTGGCACACAATATAACACCGTTGAACTTATTGGGGCTATGGGAAACAAATAAGGAACGTCTCACGGAGAAAAGCACATAGATAATGTGACAAATGTCATTTGTCACTCTTGGAATCTGGCTTTAATGACAGCTACTTGGGATGTTTTCTTTGTTTTGCGCGAGATATCCAGCGTCTGCAGCAGTCAATCACAGCTCGTCTATGATATCGTGCAGCCAGATTCTAGTCTTCCACTTTCTTGTTTACCTGGATGGAACTATGCCCCTCTGTTTCAGTTCGGAAAAGTTAACGTCCCCTTGATTAACATGGCACTTCAATCGGTGGTTCTCTATCTAATCTGTTATATAAAGAGCCTTAATAGTAGAGAAAAGAGAAACAACGCGAGGGTAAAGTTCTGTATTTCCTAACCCTAACCCAAAAATAAAATAAATTGCGTTTGGAATGAACATTGATGAACAGAGATAATGTTTAGTATTTGAGAGAGAACGACTGTAGTTTTGTTGTGACGCCATCTTGGGGCAGATAACTTTCATTTATGTCCCTAAACTAGGACTTTACCTGGAATTTTATCTTATTGACACACACACACACAGAAACACTCACACTCACACACACACACACACACACACACACACACACACATATATATATATATATATATATATATATATATATATATATATATATATTAGTAAAGAACCCCCGTCACGCCATGTGGCGTATAGGGAATATGATGTTAGTGACCATAAATTTTACAGACCTTCAGCACATGATTTTTGGGGTAATGTGGTCGGTATTACGCCCGTGCCGCTTTACTTTCCTATAAAAAATCCGGTAACCACCCATTTAAGGCTGGATGAACCCGGAAGCCGTCGGTTAGGATCGAACCCTACCTCTTGTCCTTTGTAGTATATATATATATATATATATATAGTAGCCTCCGTCAGTCATAGTTGACTATGGATTTTTCAGCGCCCCTAGAAATGTTATTATGCCCGGGCGTTTTTTTTTTTTTTTATTTTTTTTATTTTAAAGTACCCAGATTATCAAAAACTTGAAAATCTCCGCCGTGGAGGAAACGGCAAAACCATTAGCCGGCCTGATGTCGTATCCTGGCTATTCCTATTGTGACTGTCTCCAGTGCTCTTCTCGGGGGAAGCTTGGCCGTAAAATGCCTTCCGCAGGCTGGCTAGAGTCCGGTCTAACTACAGGTAACCCGATACCGTTTCTCCTCCTCTCATTTCCTCTTCATTCACTCACTCCCCCTCCAGATATTTCCGCCTCATCCAGAGGCCCTCCCTGTATTTCCACCTCCTTCTGCCCAGCCCTGCAAGCTGTCTTAGATCAATAAGCGAACGACTGTTCTCTGTCTGCGATTGCCTTCTACATGATTAACCTCCTCAGCGCCTTTGTTTTCTTGGCCCGACCGCCAACTTTTCACATTAATAATGGGCCCTACAATCAGCACCAGTTATTATCGCCCCCGTCATCAACATCATTTTTATTGCAATTATCATCATTATCAGTGGGAACATGTGCGGCCCGAAGAACTACATAAACATCTTTTTACTCAAACATCTATTTTTTTTTCTTTTACAGATGTTAGTACATCTTCTAATTTAACTACATTTCTTTCATTTTTTACTACTTCTATTTCTTTTAATTCTAATATTTCATTTACCTTGCTTTCCTTTTTCTTGTGTCACTTATTTGTATATAAAAATGTAAAAGTAAAGTACCCCCGTCACGCCAAGTGGCGTATAGGGAATATGGTGTTAGCGACCATAAATTTTACAGACCTTCGGCACATGATTTTTGGAGTAATGTGGTCGGTATTACGCCCGTACCGCTGTACTTTCCCAGAAAGAAATCCGGGACCCATTAAAGGCTGGGTGAACCGGAAACCGTCGGTTGGGATCGAACCCTACCTCTTGTCCTTTTTAGTCCAGTTCACTAACCACTGAGCTATCGTGGCTCCCTTTTTTGTATATATCTTCTTATATTTCTATTCTTTTAACTCTCTTTTCTTTTTAATACCTTTAATTTGAATATACTCTGTTCTGTTTAAATATCTTAACTCTGTATACTTTAACTTATCTTAACTCTGTATACTTTAACTTATCTTAACTCTGTATTCTTTAACTTATCTTAACTTTGTATACTTTAACTTATCTTAACTTTGTATACTTTAACTTATCTTAACTCTGTATACTTTAACTTATCTTAACTTTGTATTAACTTATCTTAACTCTGTATACTTTAACTTATCTTAACTCTGTATTCTTTAACTTATCTTAACTCTGTATTCTTTAACTTATCTTAACTATGTATACTTTAACTTATCTTAACTCTGTATTCTTTAACTTATCTTAACTATGTATACTTTAACTTATGTTAACTCTGTATTCTTTAACTTATGTTAACTCTGTATACTTTAACTTATCTTAACTCTGTATACTTTAACTAATCTTAACTCTGTATTCTTTAACTTATCTTAACTAAGAAGACAATATTTTTGAAACCCTAATCCGGGACGGATTAATTTGACTTAAATTTTCCATCAATAAAATGAAATTTCTTCCATCTTTTTTCAAGTGAATAATACACATATTTTAAAACTAATTAAAACACCTAACAATATAGGCTTACAAAACGTTATCAGGAGATAAAAAAAAAACATTAGTGATACTCACTTAAATGGAAGGTGCAGCTGAGTTGCTGTACTTTTCTGATCAGATTCAGTATACAAGATTTAAAACTTGGAGCGCATTTTACTGTTACTGTTTCGTCAAATGAACAGCCAGTTCAACTTTTTAAATATTGTCTACACAACAACGGAATAATGTCTATTTTTAAGTCGAAGAGACGTTTACCATATTGGAAAAATTGGTAAACGTTTGTGTCCTTAATGTATTTTAATAAATCCGGAACAAAAGCTTAAAAAATCGGCCAAAATCGGGACAAATTCGGGACAGTAACAAATCCGGGACAAAAGTTGAAAAAAAAACAGTAAAAAATCGGGACTGTCTCGGAAAAATCCGGACGTTTGGTCATCTTAATCTTAGCTTTACCTTCTTTAACTTATCTTTACTCTGTCTTCTCTACCTTATCTTTACTTTATCTTATTTTATTTCCTTCTTGCACTTCTGTTTCCAATTTCTTCAATTACTTTTTTTCCTGCTATTCACTTCTCTTACTTCTTATTTTTAAAATCTGTTATCTTGTGTTATTCCTTTCAGTTATCACATTTCTCTTCTAATTTGTGTGATATCACTAATCGCTTTCCGTTTGGCTCATTCATATCCCTTATAACCCATGCCTCATTTTTTTTCCTGTCTGCTACTTATTTTTCTTTCTTTCTTTCTTTCTTTCTTTCTTTCTTTCTTTCTTTCTTTCTTTCTTTCTTTCTTTCTTTCTTTCTTTCTTTCTTTCTTTCTTTCTTTCTTTCTTTCTTTCTTTCTTTCTTTCTTTCTTTCTTTCTTTCTTTTTTCATCCTTTCTTTCTTTCGTAATATGAATAGATATGAACAAGTTATTATTATACGCCTCAGAACAGGACACAAACGACTCTATAATCACATGTATACAAAATTCAAGATCGGCACCTCAACTACTTGTACATGTGGACAGGCGCCCCAGACTGCAGAACACATACTTCAAGATTACACTGAATATAGTAGACTGAGGAAAATCCATTGGCCCATAGATACAACACTACAGACAAAACTATATGAGCCACTGCAAGAATTACAAAAGACAGTAAAATTTATACAGGAAATGACATTGTAGATATAGACAATACTTCAGGCGAACGAAAGATAGATAGATCCTTTCTTTCCTTCTTTCTAGCTTCGTTTATTTACATTTATGGAGTTATTTGTTTGAAATATTTGTACACCCTGCCATGTATAGTCATTACGCTAAAAACCTTCGTTATTTATTCATGTAATTAATATTAGTACTAGATAATTGGCTGTAAATTACATTAAAAATGTAATTTTCAATTTATTTCTTTTAATACCTCACGTTAGCCAAACTTCTACGGGTATGGGCCATGGCTCGTAAAAAAGTAAAGTACTCCCAGAAAAAAGTCCGGTACCCATTTAAGGCTGGGTGAACCCGGAAGCCGTCGGTTGGGATCGAACCCTACCCCTTGTCCTTTGTAGTCCAGTCCACTAACCACTGAGCTATCGCGGCTCCCACCATGGCTCGTAATCTTCTCTTAAATGCTCCAAACGACGATCTTTGAAGGCTCTGATCGTTATGTGTAGGGTATATCGTATTTTATTTTTCGTTATAGTCTGTGCAGAATTTGTGATATCTACTTGTATGTTGAACTGGTAGTAGCTATTATTATTATTATTGTTATTATCTGCGCTTTTTATGCTGAATAAAAGTTACAAGATCTCTATCATCACAACGTCAAAATAAGACAGAAACTCTTAATATGTCAAGACCTCTGAAGCTAGAACAGAGGTGAGATGCAGTCTTTATTTGCAGATGTAGAACAGAGGTGAGAGGCAGTCTTTATTTGCAGATGTAGAACAGAGGTGAGATGCAGTCTTTATTTGCAGATGTAGAACAAAGGTGAGATGCAGTCTTTATTTGCAGATGTAGAACAGAGGTGAGAGCAGTCTTTATTTGCAGATGTAGAACAGAGGTGAGAGGCAGTCTTTATTTGCAGATGTAGAACAGAGGTGAGATGCAGTCTTTATTTGCAGATGTAGAACAGAGGTGAGATGCAGTCTTTATTTGCAGATGTAGAACAGAGGTGAGAGGCAGTCTTTATTTGCAGATGTAGAACAGAGGTGAGATGCAGTCTTTATTTGCAGATGTAGAACAGAGGTGAGATGCAGTCTTTATTTGCAGATGTGGAACAGAGGTGAGATGCAGAATAGCACAGGCAAAAGCAGCTTTCCAAAAAGTGAGGAAAATACTGTGCAATCTATTTTTGACAATAGAAACAAGAAAAATAGTTCTTAAATGTTATGTAGAATCAGTTTTAACATATGGATGTGAATCATGGACAATAGACAACTGACAAGAAAATCACTGGAGGATGTAGAAATGTGGTTTTACAGAAAAATGTTGAGAATACCAGGAACAACTAAGAAAAGTAATGAAAACGTTCTGAAAGAGATCAAAACAAAGAGAGAGCTAATATCTAATATTAGAAAGAAACAATCATAATTTTTTGGTCATGTAATGAGAAGGGACAGCTGGAATATATTGTAACAACTGGGAAAGTTGAGTAATGAAGACAAAGAGGGAAGCAAAGAGAAAAGCTATTAGACAGCTTAAGAGAATGGCTTGGTTGAAGGTCAATAACAGAAATGATAAATAACTGTCAAATCGAAAATTGTGGAGAGACATGATCGCCTACGCCAGCAGGCATGGTACTTGCAGATGATGATAATGATGATGATGGTATTTGCAGCATTAATTAATACATTATTTAAAAAAAATAAAAAATAAAAAACAAGCGAGTTTTATCAGGTGACAAGGCAAACAAGTTAATATCCTCAAAGACAAGACAAATTGACAGGATACTAGAAACACGCGGAAACGTGACAATTGTAGAAGCCAACCAATGGCCGTTAGGCAGCAATTTTATCTCTCCGCGATGTCAGAAGATAAATTGAGAAACACAAACAAAATCAGACAATAAGAATTCTCATGTTATGTATATTTGTTCATACATTTGCGCGTACCAAATCTCTATGACCCTCCATAACTTGTGTTTATGTCTCAATCCCTATTTCGAATGTACGAAATATGTAAATACATACGCCAAGTGGCGTATAGGCAATATGGTGTTAGTGAACAGTTACAGACCTTCGACACATGATTTTTGGGGAAATGTGGTCTGTATTACACCCGTGCAGTTTTCTTTCCCAGAAAAAAGATCCATTGAATTCTGGGTTAACCCGGAAGCCGTCGATCGGGATCGAACCCGACCTCTTGCATTTTGTAGTCCAGTTCACTAACCACTGAACTATCGCGGCACCCCATCTCAGATGTGGAGAGTATATTTTGTCAGATCGTCTGGAGGTTCACGGAACATCTGGAAATTTATTTCAGTGGGGAGGCCTGGTGACGTCAACAACAACAACAACATCATCATCATCGTCATCATCAAGTACCGAGTCTGCTGGCGTAGGTGATCATGTCTCTCCACAACTTTCGATCTCGACAGTTCTTTATCATTTCAGTTGTTGACCTTCTGCCTAGCCATTCTCTTAAGCTGTCTGTTATTTTTTCTCTTTGCTTCCCTCTATCTCTTCGTCCCTCAATTTTTCCAGTTGTTACAATATATTCCAGTTGTTCTCTTCTCATTACATGGCCACACAATGATGATTGTTTCTTCCTAATATTGGACATCGTCAACAATATCAACATTAAATTCACTGCCGGTCAATTAAAATGATGAGCACTTGCAGCATATTCCCCGACGCTAGAAGGCATGAAGGGAGCCGCGATAGCTCAGTGGTTAGTCGCTGGACTACAAAGGACAAGGGGTAGGGTTCGATTTCAACCGACGGCTTCCGGGTTCACCCAGCCTTAAATGGGTACCGGATTTTTTTTTGGGAAAGTAAAGCGGCACGGGCGTAATACCGACCACATTACCTCAAAAATCATGTGCCGAAGGTCTGTAAAATTTATGGTCACTAACACCATACTCCCTATATGCCGCCACTTGGCGTGACTGGGGTACTTTACTTACTTTTTACTAGAAGGCATGAAGGGAACCCCTTTTCTCTCTCTATGTATGTAACCTCTTATGTCACTGAAGATTTCACCTTTATTTTCTGTTGCTAATCACGTGTGTGTGCACGTGCCCAGGAAGTGTAGAGATAATGTTTCAACGTTAGTGACCCTCTTCAATGCACATCCTAACTGGTTTTTTTCTTGTGTTAACTCTCTACATTAGAAATGCTCTCAGTTAAGTCATAAAAGCGTTGTTGTATCCACATTTGGTGTGCGTTAGCGCCTCCTGGGTCGAAGATGGCACCTAGGAAAGACATCCACGTCCACTGGTGTTATCCTCCCAGTAACGTCAGACGTTTCACAGGACGTGAGGTGTATCACGTGCATCTTGTACTGGATAGCGGGCATTGGTTGCATTATCGTTACCTTTCTTATTTCTGTTCTTCTAAGTTTATTTCTTGGTAGGCCTCTTTTTTTATTTTGCCTACTGTTTCCAATTAGAGGGCTTTCTTTTCGATTTTCTTGTTATCTCTTCTCATCACACGGCCAACATATGCTCACTTTATTTATTTAATTATAGATGGGATTTAAACCCACCAAGCAAATTCTTCCACTTCTTCTACCTTTCAGCTCCCAGTGGAGCATAAGTCTTCAACAAACACTTTCCAAGTCGTTCTGTTTTTTGCCATTCTTTTAAGATCATTCCATGTCTTCCCCATCATCTTCATCTCTGCTTCAATCTGTCTTCTCCAAGAATTCCTTGGTCTTCCTCTTTGCCTTTTCCCTGGGGATTCCAAAAAACTTCCAAACAAATTAGTGGATATTAAATCAGCTATCCGTGTGTCTTTCTTAATTTCAAAAGTTGTTTTGTTGGAATATGTCTTTCTTCAAACGATTTATTTTTATGTAAATGGGATGAGCAATCAATATTATTAAATCTTCACTTTTATATAGGGCCCTGCAGTCGTCCCCAAGGTGATGGCGATATGTACTTTTGTAATCTCTGTGATAGGTTTAATCTTGTATCACTTGATTATTCTCATTTATTACTTTTCTGGTCTGTTATAAAGATAAGTAAGAAAGAAAAATAAATAAATATATATAGAGAGAGAGAGATATAGAGAGAGAGAGAGAGACAGAGAGAGAGAGAGAGAGAGAGAGAGTGAGAGAGAGAGAACGAAAGAAAGAAAGAGATGGAGGAAAAGACGCGCCTCACAGCAGCAAAGCTGTAAGTTGTCAGCGACCCACAGATGTTAGCTTGACTCAGGATCGGCGAACCAGAACCATCGAGACCCTGCTCCACCTCTCCATGGTGCCTGCAATAACAGACTAACCTGTATAGTCTAGCCAAAACAATGGATCGAAACGTCACTTAACATCATTTTAAGGGCGGATGACGAAGAGGTATATTCCTTTAGTCATTGGGCGAACGCAAACAAACATAGAAAGAAAATAAATAAATAAGAAAAAATAATAATAAAATAAAAAAGAAAGAAAGAAAGGAAAAGGAAAAAGGAAGAGAAATTCAGTCGACATAACATATTTTCTAAAAAAGATCAAACGTGTGTGACTTTCATAAAATATTCCTTGTCATTTCTTGTTACTTGAAGAACATATTTCTGGCTAGTGTTGACGGCGCGTGTCCCCGTGACTGCTTCCAGAACACAGTTGATATTTTTAGTTGCAATGTTCTAACAGATATATCAGAAGATTTGCACGCATGAGACGCTTTAATGATGTCATTCAGTTCCAGGTCAAACTGCTCTGATATGTATTTTACTTGAAAACTGTATATTTTACACCAGACTGGGAGAATTATACATTTGCAGTTATCTTTCATTTCTTCAATCTTCCTTTTAACTGCCTTCATCGGACGAGTTCTTTTCCTCATGCGTCCTTAAAAAGCACGTAAATGAAGCGGGCATGCGCTGTGCTGTGGTTTACAGCAATCTGTGACGTTTACGCTTTTTGGACCCAATACATCCTCGTCAGGGAGCCGCGATAGCTCAGTGGTTAGTCAACTGGACAACAAAGGACAAGAGGTAGGGTTCGATCCCAACCGACAGCTTCCGGGTTCACCCAGCCTTTAATGGGTACCAGATTTATTTCTGGGAAAGTAAAGCCGTACAGGCGTAATACCGACCACATTAACCCAAAAATCATGTCCTGAAGGTCTGTAAAATGTATAGTCACTAACACCATATTCCCTATACGCCACTTGGCGTGACGGGGGTACTTAAATTTTTTGAGTGCATCCTCTTCAGCATGACATTTTTGAGTAATGGTTTGACTCCCCTCTCGATATCTGCTCAATTCATCACACTAGTTAGTCTGTTTCTATGAACACTGCGAAGAGGTGGAGAAGGCTACAGATAGTTCTAGTTGACTAATCATCTAGGAATGCCACAGTGCTTTCAGGCCTCACACCCCTTCCACTTTCTCACGACAAAGAAGAAACACATAAATTGAGGTCATACTGTAGCAGTGTGTGAGTCTGTGGTAATCAAGAATTAGATTAATATAACAGCTGGTAAGAGAAATAATGAGAAGTGGAAAGGTAAAGTCAACGTGACAAATACTAATTACTGAATATTAATATGGAGGGAAACATCCGAGGCGATACATCAGACAATCATTTCAGAGGTAGAGGCATGTTTACAAAACTCGTAAAAAAATATCACAAATAATCAAAAATAGAAGAAGGAGACAAAGAAAAATAAATGGACCGAAACAGGATCGAACCTGTATTCCTCGGCACAACGTCTTGCCACGAGAACCAAAAGCTAGAGAACACAGCCAACTCAGCAACCTAAAAATATAGCTATCATTGACGATGTCTTTCACGCATGTGTACTCATGACTATAGCATAGATTTACGAACATAACTCGGGATTAATTGTATAACAACCTTGGCATATAACCAATATTTGTCATTTGACGCAATTGTTTCATCGTCCGTACGTGGCACACGATCAATGCCATCAATCACGTGACACTGACAGAATGCATCTACGCTGACGATTAGATGAGAGACAACCTGTAGATAAATTTCGCCACGTGTGTAGTAAATGGAACCGTTCGTAGAGAAGAGCCAACATTGGTAAAAGATCAAGTTTTGCTGGACCTACAATATAAGAAGGCCATGATAATCTCATTGAAGAAATGACTAGCAAGGATGGGAGAACAGTTGAAATATTTATTATGGGAGGTTATTATGGAGATTCTGGAGACAAGTGGAACAATATTAAAACAGGTAAATGAATTTAAATATTTGGGAACTTTGTTAACCTCAGACGGAAGATGTACAAAAGAGGTGAGATGCAGAATGGCTCAGGCAAAAGCAGCTTTCCAGAAAATGAGGAAAATACTATGCAATTCATTTTTGACCATAGAAACAAGAAAAAGAGTTCTTAAATGTTATGTAGAACCAGTTTTAACATATGGATGTGAATCATGGACAATAGGACAACAGACAATAAAATCACTGGAGTCTGTAGAAATGTGGATTTACATAAGAATATTGAGAATACCATGGACAGCTAAGAAGAGTAATGAAAATGTTCTGAAAGAGGTCAAAGCAAAAAGAGAGCTAATTTCCAATATTAGGAAAAAACAATCATCATTTTTTGGCCATGTAATGAGAAGAGAACAACTGGAATATATTGTAACAACTGGAAAAATTGAGGGACGAAGAGATAGAGGGAAGCAAAGAGAGAAAATACCAGACAGCTTAAGAGAATGGCTTGGCAGAAGGTTAACAACAGAAATGATAAAGAACTGTCGAGATCGAAGGTTGTTAAGAGACATGAAAAGTAGGCCAGTATACCCAGTACTTGATGATGATGATGATACTGGATATTGTGCCGGGGAATAATCTACATCGCGATTCCATTTGAGAAGCTGGTTCTGGAGTCATCAGGAAATTTCGTCACAGAGAGAAATGTAAGGTCAATATAAGCTACCTCTAAAAAAATTACTTGAGATCAGATGAAATTGTTTCTGAGATGCCAGATGTTAGATTTTGCTCATGAATTTAAGATATTTCTGAAGAGAATATAAACGGATGTCAAATTATTGTGTACGTTTTTTTTTTTTTGTGACAGCCAAATGAGTTGTGCTTATTTAATTACTGAACATGGAGATTTTCAAATCATTGGCAGTTGCCCGAGTCGTCGTAAAATCGACCACTTTAGATTTTAAATTGTTCAGATAAATTGACGGCCGTGGCAGTATTTCTGTGTGTGGGGCTTATAGATGCAAGCAAGATAACAAATAAGCTGATTTTGTAAGTGTAACTAGATAGATGTGTTAATAAACTTTTGAATTTTTAGATTGCGTCTTCGATTGACTCCTCTCTCCATATCTGCTCAATTGATCAGACTAGTTAGTCTGTTTCTAGGAACACTACGAAGAGGTGGAGAAGGCTATATATAGTTCTAGTTCACTAATCATCTGGGAATGACACTGTGGTTTCAGGCCTCTCTCCTCTTCGGTGCTGAGAGCAAGTGCTATTGTTGATCTTATAATTAAAGCGTCTTCGTTGTTTCATTCACTTTGTGCTTTTCACTACCACAATACCACGCATCAAATGTGGCGTAAAGAAACTTTTCTTTTACCATCATAACCTTTTTGGGGATCTATTCTGCAGTGGTCAGCACTACGTCAAAACATCATTCTTTTCCAGAAACAAACTGCAATACCCATTTAAGACTCGGCATTCCTAAAAGCCGAATGGCCGGTGCTACGGAACATGTGAATCTGAGCTGAAACCATCTTCAGTGCTTTCATTAATATCTGGGGAGCGTGATTCATAATGAGGAACACGTTGAAGAGGGGATCTGAGCACTGTGAAGTTGGTTGTGCTATAAACATAACCGCTATCTCTCTCTCTCTCTCTCTCTCTCTCTCTCTCTCTCTCGCTCTATCTGTCTTCACTTTTTCTCATGTTCTTTCTGTATCGATGGAGATAACAAGCTGCAGTTATTGTTTTTTTTGGCAGCCTGAGTCATTGTCAATTTATGTTGTTGCTCCATCTTAATCTGGGTCTATCGCGGACATCCACCTCCTCTTTTAATATATGTTACGTATGGTATCAAATGAGCTCAGTGGGTAGTGAACTGGACTACCAAGGACAAGAGGCCGAGTTCGATCCTGGCCGACGGCTTCCGGGTTAACCCAGCCTTAAATGGGTACCGGATTTTTTCTGGGAAAGAAGTATGGTGGTTTAAAAACATCAAAGAGACCTTGAACAAGACAATAGAAGTGGGAGATCTGACAAGAGATCGATATATCCTTTCAGGCGGGTTGTTATGATTTCAGCGCAAAGACTGCATTAGTGCAGCTTCTATTTTTTTCTTCAACCCCGTATGTTCTTCTTTCAACTGGGGTTCAATAATGGTCTTGATCTGGCTTCTGTAATATTGGCACATATTTAGCCTACATGGCTCACAAATGAGGTGCTTCAGTACTGATCTGTCGACTAAACTAAACTTGAATTGTCAGTTCGGAGCTACATGGTTAAAGTATTAAATGGGGGCACAAACATCAGCGGCGCTGTAGTAGGGTCGGCGGCGCTTTAGTTGGATAGGCGAGGTATAGCGGGCTCGGTGGCGCTATAGCAGGATCGGTGACGTTATAACAGGTCGGCGGCGCTATATCAGATCGGTGACGTTATAGCAGGGTGTGGTCGGCGGCGCTTTAGTTGGATAGACGGCGCTATAGCAGGTTGGCGGCGCTTTATTTGGACAGGCCCCTCTATAGCGGGTCGGTGGCGCTATAGCAGTGTCGGCGGCACTATAGCAGGGTCAAGGCGCTTTAGTTGGGTAGGCGGCGCTATAGCAGGGTCGGCGGCGCTTTAGTTGGATTGGCGGGGCTGTTGCAGGTTCGACGGCGCTATAGCAGGGTCGACGGCTCTATAGCAGGGTCGAAGGCTCTATTGCAGGGTCGACGGCTCTATAGCAGGGTCGAAGGCTCTATTGCAGGGTCGACGGCTCTATAACAGGGTCGAAGGCTCTATTGCAGGGTCGACGGCTCTATAACAGGGTCGAAGGCTCTATAACAGGGTCGGCGACTCTATAACAGGTCGGCGACTCTATAACAGGGTCGGCGGCTCTATAACAGGGTCGAAGGCTCTATAACAGGGTCGGCGACTCTATAACAGGTCGGCGGCTCTATAACAGGTCGACGGCTCTATAACAGGGTCGGCGACTCTATAACAGGGTCGGCGACTCTATAACAGGGTCGGCGGCTCTATAACAGTCGGCGGCTCTATAACAGGGTCGAAGGCTCTATAACAGGTCGTCGACTCTATAACAGGGTCGGCGACTCTATAGCAGGGTCGGCGGCTCTATAACAGGTCGGCGGCTCTATGGTTAAACTTCCAAGTTAGTCTACCTGGAAACGTCTAGACAGGCTGGCCAACTAAGACTAGAATAGCCACAGTGGTGGGGTCTACTCATAGAAAAATATCAACGCTCTTAAGATATTATCAATTAGAAACACTTGAAACAAATATTATATTAACAATAAGGAATATGCAACTTGTATAGTGAATCAAAAACCAGTGGATAAAGAGATACAACGAAGACAATGGCGCTGGATAGGACACACACAGCGGAAGCCAACTGGGAGTATTAAACAACAGGCCCTTTTTGGAATCCCCAGGGGAAAAGACAAAGAGGAAGACCAAGAAATTATTGGAGATGACAGATAGAGATGAAGATGATGGGGAAGACATGGAATGATCTTAAAAGAATGGCAAGAAGCAGAACGACTTGGAAAGTGTTTGTTGAAGCGACCTATGCTCGACAGGGAACTGAAAGGTAGAAGAAGAAGATAGTGAACCTTCGTCCACACAGAAATTGAAACGTTTTAATTGTTAGAACAAAAATACCACATTTAGAATGTAATCACGTGCTGTGAGAATAGACCCCCCCCAAAAAAAATTGTGAACTCGCGAACTTTTCTTATGTTTCTCGAGGTCTTTTGAAATACAAGAAATCCGTTACAGAAAAGTGTCGGTGCTAATTAACGTCAAAACAGCATTTTAGAATTAAAAACAGAAAGAAATAGCTGCAGCATTGAAGCAAGGTGGAGAAACTGTAGTTGTTTATACAAAACAAAGCAGGAGTGTGTGGCTTTCTTAGTCTGTCCAAGTGTTTTCTACTTTTAAATGAGCTCTACCCTATCCTGCCCCGCATGCTCTTCTTCTCGCTTCTTACATCCAAACATCACACAGCCCGCTACTCCAGTTTTTTTAAAAAGAAAGACAGACAGAAGAAATAAGTATAGAATGGAGAGAAGAACGGGAAGAAAACAATTTTTTAAAAAGATATAGTCAAACAATAGAGACAATAAAGAAAGAAAGAAAAAAGAAAGAAAGAAAGAAAATAGACGAAGGAAGGACGAAGAAAAAAAAAATAAAATGTTCGATACCATGAAAATAAACATTAGTTGCTTCTTAAACGAAGTTCACTAGAAACAAAAAGTGTGTTGTAAATGGTGTCTGGTATGTTTGACAAATGGTGTGTGGTGTTTTAAAAAGTGGTATGTTTACAATGCAATCCATTTTTGACAATAGAAACAAGAAAAAGAGTCCTTAAATGTTATGTAGAACCAGTCTTATGTAATATGGATGTGAATCATGGACAATAAGACAACTGACAAGAAAATCACTGGAGTCTGTAGAAATGTGCTTTTACAGAAGAATGTTGAGAATACCATGAATAACTAAGAAGAGCAATGAAAACGTTCTGAAAGAGGCCAAAGCAAAAAGAGAGCTAATTTCCCAATATTAGAAGAAACAATCATCATTTTTTGGCCATGTAATGAGAAGAGAACAACTGGAAGATATTGTAACAACTGGAAAAATTGAGGGACGAAGAGATAGAGGGAAGCAAAGAGAAAAGATAGCAGACAGCTCAAATGACTTGGCAGAAGGTCAACAACAAAAATGATAAATAACTGTCGAGATCGAAAGTTGTGGAGAGACATGATCACCTACGCCAGCGGGGTTGGTACTTAATGATGATGATATTTACAAATGGTGCTTTGTGTTGCAAATGGTGTCTGTTATGTTTAACATATAGTGTGTGATGTTTTTAAAGGTGGTATGTTTGATAAATGGTGTGTGGTGTAAATTGTTATATATGTTTCACACATGGTGCATGCCTTATGATGTTGTAAATGGTGTCTGGTATGGTGCTTTTAAGTACTCCCGTCACACCAAGTGGCGTATAGGGAAATATGGTGTTAGTGACCCTATATTTTACAGACCTTCTGCACATGATTTTTGGGGTAATGTGGTCGGTATACGCCCGTGCTGCTTTACTTTCCCAGAAAAAAATCCGGTACCCATTTAAGGCTGGGTGAACCCGGAAGCCGTCGGTTGGGTCGAACCCTACTCCTTGTCCTTTGTAGTCCAGTTCACTAACCACTGAGCTATCGCGGCTCCCCTAGCACGGCATATCTGGTTATATAGATACCTTGTCTCTTAGCTCATGACACGGCATATCTGGTTATATAGATACCTTGTCTCTTAGCCCCTAGCACGGCATATCTGGTTATATAGATACCTTGTCTCTTAGCCCCTGCACGGCATATCTGGTTATATAAATACCTTGTCTCTTAGCCCCTAGCACGGCATATCTGGTTATATAAATACCTTGTCTCTTAGCCCCTAGCACGGCATATCTGGTTATATAGATACCTTCTCTCTTAGCCCCTAACACAGCATATCTGGTTATATAGATACCTTCTCTCTTAGCCCCTAGCACGGCATATCTGGTTATATAGATACCTTCTCTCTTAGCCCCTAGCACGGCATGTCTGGTTATATAGATACCTTCTCTCTTAGCCCATAGCACGGCATATCTGGGTACAGGGTTACTATTTCTCCTACGACTTATCATCAACTCTACCCAACATCTGCGATTTATCATCAATTCTACCCAACATCTACGACTTATCATCAATTCTACTCAACATCTATGACTTATCATTAACTCTACCCATCATATACGACGTATCATCAACTCTACCCAACATCTACGACTTATCATCAAGTGTACCCAACATCTACGACTTATCATCAACTGTACCCAACATCTACGACTTATCATCAAGTGTACCCAACATCCTGACTTATCATCAACTCTTATCACGACTTATTAGGGTACATGGTTACCATACCACTCGACCCCTATTTACTTGACTACGCTGTTTTGTCTGCCTCCAAGCCCACAATGCTACATGGAAAGCATGACCTTTCTCAGTTCTGTTTCGCTGATACTCACGCAATCAGTCAGCTATAGGTCGCTGAGTTTTGTCGACCAAAATGCTGTTTAACATCCTGAGCGAACATGCGATAATTAAAAAAGAACGTTGATCTGATACGCTCTCTAGAAAATGAACAAATATTTGATCTGTTCATAGGACAATGAAAAGAACAGAAAAGATCAACACTGCCCAAGGTAAAAAAAAGCAGAACGGAAAGGCAACATGTGCCCTAATCTAGATGGAGCTAGGTTCGTCAACAAATATCTCTCGCTGAGAATATACAAAAATATACCAGTTATGACCTTTCGTTCTGTGTGCTGTAAACACGGTAAAAGTCAGAGATGATGTCTACAGATTAGACAGATGGTATCAAACCGTTCTTCAAGGGAAGCTATCGAGGCCGCTAAGGAGAATGAAAAACTGTATTGAGGGATGACGTATTATGAAATAAAAGAAATAATATCGCCAAGATGTGTTCTGAAAATGTGTGAACAAAACATGTGGGAATTCTTTTTTTGTGCTGGCCTTAATGTCAATAGCAAAGGTAATCACATATCAGCATATAATGCAGTGTGGGTGCAATATTTGAGACCTCACAGTATGTATCTTCATCTTTTGGTGTGTTTCTTTTTTTTTTTTTTTAAATCTTATCTCTCTGTAACTTTTCGAATGTGGAACACATTCTCAACAGCGTTGTGTTTTTTGTACTTATCCTCAACTGTACACATCTACAACTTATCCTCAACTTTACACATCTACAACTTATCCTCAACTGTACACATCTACAACTTATCCTCAACTGTACACATCTACAACTTATCCTCAACTGTACACATCTACAACTTATCCTCAACTTTACACATCTACAACTTATCCTCAACTTTACACATCTACAACTTATCCTCAACTTTACACATCTACAACTTATCCTCAACTTTACACATCTACAACTTATCCTCAACTTTACACATCTACAACTTATCCTCAACTGTACACATCTACAACTTATCCTCAACTGTACACATCTACAACTTATCCTCAACTTTACACATCTACAACTTATCCTCAACTGTACACATCTACAACTTATCCTCAACTTTATACACCTACGACCTATCATCAACTCTACCCAACATCTACGACTTATCATCAATTCTACCCAACATATTAGATTTATCATCAGCTCTACACAACATCAGCAACATATCCTCAACTCTACACAACATCAGCAACATATCTCAACTCTACACAACATCAGCAACATATCCTCAACTCCACACAACATCAGCACATATCCTCAACTCTACACAACATCAGCAACATATCCTCAACACTACACAACATCAGCAACATATCCTCAACTCCACACAACATCAGCAACATATCCTCAACTCTACACAACATCAGCAACATATCCTCAACACCACACAACATCAGCAACATATCCTCAACTCTACACAACATCAGCAACATATCCTCAACTCTACACAACATCAGCAACATATCCTCAACTCTACACAACATCAGCAACATATCCTCAACTCTACACAACATCAGCAACATATCCTCAACTCCACACAACATCAGCAACATATCCTCAACTCCACACAACATCAGCAACATATCCTCAACTCTACACAACATCAGCAACATATCCTCAACTCCACACAACATCAGCAAAATATCCTCAACTCCACACAACATCAGCAACATATCCTCAACTCTACACAACATCAGCAACATATCCTCAACTCTACACAACATCAGCAACATATCCTCAACTCCACACAACATCAGCAACATATCCTCAACTCCACACAACATCTGCAACATATCCTCAACTCCACACAACATCAGCAACATATCCTCAACTCTACACACCATCAGCAACATATCCTCAACTCCACACAACATCAGCAACATATCCTCAACTCTACACAACATCAGCAACATATCCTCAACTCTACACAACATCAGCAACATATCATCAACTCCACACAACATCAGCAACATATCCTCAACTCCACACAACATCAGCAACATATCCTCAACTCTACACAACATCAGCAACATATCCTCAACTCTACACAACATCAGCAACATATCCTCAACTCTACACAACATCAGCAACATATCCTCAACTCCACACAAGATCTGAAGCTTCGGTGACGAAAGGGCTAGTGCGTCCATCTACAAAAGCAGGCGGTCAGAATTAGGTTGATAAATTTTGGCGAAATTTCTCCTGATCATCATCATCATTGAGTGCCGTCTCCGCAACGAAGGTTGGCTACCATGGAGCGCCATTTTGCTCTATCCTCTTGCTTTGATGGTGCAGGCTGTCATCGGTTGATTTGTCCATCTTTTGATGTTACTCGTCCATGTTAATCTTGGTCTGCCTCTGCCTCTTTTACCTGTATTTTCCCCTCCAGGATCACTTTCAGTAGGCTGTTGTGTCTTTTAACATGGCCCAAGAATCGCATTTGTCTTGTTCTAATTGTGTTGAGAAGTTCTCTTTTCATTTTTAGTTGTTTTAAGACTTTGTCGTTTGTTTTCTTTTCCTTCCATCCAATTCTACCTATTCTTCTATATATCCACATTTCAAAGGCTTCAATTCTCTGTTCTGTTTTTTGTCTAATGTCCATGTTTCAGCACCATATAGGAATATTGAGAAGATGTAACATTTTGCTATTCTTAGTTTTTCTCCTGATCAAGCTTATAAAAATGAGTTTTTTTATTTTCACCTTGTTCGTCAGAGTACTGTTACTTTTTAACGCTCATCTTTTCTTCCTAATTGTTGGTGAGATCGTTGGTTGCATGGCCATTTCTCTTATGTATATATTAGTCCTGAATTCTTAACATTGTACACAGAGGATTCTTTTTAGGCATTTGTCATCCATAGCATTATTTTTCTCTGGATTTCTTTTGTGTTTTCCAACTTTCATATGCATAAGTTAATGTTGATATTATCTCTGAGTTGAATATTCTGGGTTTGGTTTTTTCGCTTAGTATTTTTGCTTTCCATATTTCGTCCAGGTTTTTCAAATTTGCTTTTGCTATCCTTTTTTCTAATCTCTTTGTTTGTTTCACCGTCTTGATCTTTATTGCTACTAAGATGTACATAGTGACCTCGTCATCATTGAGTGCCGTCTCCGCATCGAAGGTTGGCTACCATGGAGCGCCATTCCACTCTGTCTCTTGCTTTGATGGTGCAGATTGTCATAGGTTGACTTGTTCATCATTTGATGTTACTCGTCCACATTAGTCTTAGTCTACTCCTTTTACCTTGTATTTTCCTTTCAAAGATTATTTTTAGTAGGCTGTTGTATTTTTTAACATTCCCCGAACACCTCATTTGTCTTGTTTAAATTGTGTTTACTAGTTCTCTTTTCATTTTTAGTTGTTTTAAGACTTCATCGTTTCTATTATTTTCTTTCCATCCAATTATTCTATATATCCTCAAAAGTTTCAATTTTCTGTTCTATTTCTTGTCTAATGTCCATGTTTCTGCACCATTCAGGAATGTTGAGAAGATATACCATTTTGCTATTCTTAGTTTTAGACCTGATATTATTTGTTTTGATGTTAGTATATTTTTTCATGACATTAAAATTACTTTTTGCCATTCCTATTCTTTTGTTTATTTCAATTTTACATTTTCCATCACTGGTTATAGTATGTCCAAGGTAGTTGTAGCTCTGAACTGTTTCCAGGTCTATTCCTACAACTTTGATATCCACTTGTAGGTTTTGAGCACTATCATTGTTTATGATCATAGTTTTAGTCTTTTTTATATTCATATATAATCCATATTTTTTGTCTGTCGTGTTTATTTCATTAAGTAATTGTTGTAGTTATTTAGGATTTTCTACTTGTAATACAGTACCATCAGCATACCTTAGGTCGTTGATTATCTTTTCATTAATGTTTAGGGCTGGCATCTCTATGATGTTTCTAAAGATTGGCTCAGTGTATAGATTGAACAAGCTTGGTGATAGGATGCATTCCCTGTCTTACTCCTCTTTTTATATCAATGGGTGTAGAATTCTCTTTGTTAATTTTAATTATTGCTGTTTGCTCCCAGTATAAATTAAATATTACTCGTATGTCTATGTGGTCTAGATGTATATTATTTAGGCAGTCTATAAGTTGTTTATAGTGGTCTAATCTTTCCAATGTTTGACAATTTAAATATATATTCCCTTTGGTATATATATATATATATATATATATATATATATATATAGTTCTGAAAGAGGTCGAAGCAAAAAGAGAGCTAATTTCCAACATTAGGAAGAAACAATTATCATTTTTTGGCCATGTAATGAGAAGAGAATGACTGGATATATTGTAACAACTGAGAAAATTGAGGGACGAAGAGATAGAGGGAAGCAAAGAGAAAAAATACCAGACAGTGTAAGAGAATGGCTTGGCAGAAAGTCAACAACATAAATGATAAATAACTGTCGAGATCGAAAGTTGTGGAGAGACATGATCACCTACGTCAGCAGGCCTGGTACTTGATGATGATGATATATAAATAAATACATACACCAAAGGAAATATATATATATGTGTGTGTGTATATTTATATGGGATGGATTGGACTTTCAAACCTCTATATGGAAACCGCACTATTAGAAGACAGATTCCTTTTGTTCTTACAATATCTCAAACGATTCCAGACTATTTTGTCGTCTTCTATCGAATTGTACGTTTTATTTTCCTCTATTGTCTTGTACGTGTTTATCGTCGTGTAAGTATTCATCGTCGTGTACGTGTTTATCGTCGTGTAAGTATTCATCGTCGTGTACGTGTTTATCGTCGTGTAAGTATTCATCGTCGTGTACGTGTATATCGTCGTGTAAGTGTTCATCGTCTTGTACGTGTTTATCGTGGTGTAAGTGTTCATCGTCTTGTACGTGTTTATCGCCGTGTAAGTATTCATCGTCTTGTACGCGTTTATCGTCGTGTAAGTGTTCATCGTCTTGTACGTGTTTATCGCCGTGTAAGTATTCATCGTCTTGTACGTGTTTATCGTCGTGTAAGTGTTCATCGTCTTGTACGTGTTTATCGCCGTGTAAGTGTTCATCGTCTTGTACGCGTTTATCGCCGTGTAAGTGTTCATCGTCTTGTACGCGTTTATCGTCGTGTAAGTATTCATCGTCGTGTACGTGTTTATCGCCGTGTAAGTATTCATCGTCGTGTACGTGTTTATAGTCGTGTAAGTATTCATCGTCGTGTACGTGTTTATCGTCGTGTAAGTATTCATCGTCTTGTACGCGTTTATCGTCGTGTAAGTATTCATCGTCGTGTACGTGTTTATCGTCGTGTAAGTATTCATCGTCGTGTACGTGTTTATCGCCGTGTAAGTATTCATCGTCGTGTACGTGTTTATCGTCGTGTAAGTATTCATCGTCGTGTACGTGTTTATCGCCGTGTAAGTATTCATCGTCGTGTACGTGTTTATCGTCGTGTAAGTATTCATCGTCGTGTACGTGTTTATCGTCGTGTAAGTGTTCATCGTCTTGTACGTGTTTATTGTCTTATTTCACTGACAAATGCCTCCTGCAGAAACTTCTTAATTTTGAACTTTCATCTTCTTAGTAAGTCTGTTTTATACATTTTTGTATCTATTCTTGCACGTTCCATAGAGCTATACTTAGAATCATCGGGCGATGTTAGATAAAGATAGGTGAGTAGGCCGTGAGCTCTAGCGTTTGGTTCTCGTGGCAAAGCGCTGTACCGAGGAGTACGGGTTCGATTCTGTTTCGGACCATATATTGTTCTTTGTTGTTTTCCTGTTGTTGATTATTTGTGATTTTTTTCCCGAGTGCTGTAAACATACCCCTTCCCCTGAAATAATTCACTGATCTATCGCCTCGGAAGTTTCCCTCCATAATAATATTCATTTATTATTATTTGTCTCCGATGTTATATAGTTGTGGCTATCTCCGTCGATGTATTCTAATCAAATACCTCGTACAGCTGGATTCATTGCAACTTTTGGAGATAAAATACCTTGGACAGAATGAGTAGGTAAACAATAAACATGTTTTATGGCAAGTCTGTCGCATAACACAGTCTGAACGTGCTAGCAACCATGCTTTCGTTCTCAGTCACTTGTCATATAACAGATCAAAGGACAACAGGGAAAAGAGGAGACAGAGAGAGAGAGAGAGAGAGAGAGAGAGAGAGAGAGAAATAGAGAGAGAGAGATTACAGAAAAGAAAGAAAAGAGCCAGAGAATGAAAGAAAAAAATGAAAAGAAAGAAAGAAGGAAAGAAAGAAAGAAAGATTGCTATTATGATATCTGGAGTAAAGTAATAGTGAACGAGATAAAGTCGAATACACTCTCTTCTTCGTAGCTCTATCAAGAGACTAAATACTCGCAAGGTAGGGGGGGGGATACAAAAGGGAAGACAATCCCAATATCCATAGAATACTGTACTGATGTCGGATGTGTTTAGACAAAGGGGCAGATATCGCTGTAAACAACACACAGTGACACTTCGCAAACTGGACGCACTGCTATGGGTAGACGAGGACAGGACGGGCGGCCGCAAAGAGAAAGACGAGAGGAAGGATAGAATATTATAAGAAAGACATTCCATAACCAATAATAACCAATAATAATAAGAAAGACATCATCAGAGAGAGAAAGAGAGAGAAAGAGAGAGAGATTGGGGGATTTGAAACAAAGCGACAATGAATAAAAGAGATAGATAAAAGGGAGAGAGGAGAGAAAGAAAGAGAGAGAGAGTGTGTGTGTGTGTGTGAAAGTGATAAATAGAAAAAAAAGAAAAAGTAACTGTGTTAGAATGAGAAAGAGCGAGGGAGAATACGAGAGAATGAGAATGAGAGAGTTAGTTGAAGGATAATGAGAAAAAGAATATGACTGATTGAATGAATGAGCTGGTTCATATCTTGGTGTGTGTCTGTGCTGGCCATGGTTCATATCTTGATGTGTGTCTGTGCTGGCCATGGTTCTTATCTTGATGTATTTCCGCGCTAGCCATGGCTCATATCTTAGCTTGTGTGTGTGTGTATGCTGGTCATGGCTCATATCTTGGTGTGTGTCATGTTAGTCATATCTCATATCTTGATGTGTGTTCGTGTTAATCATGTCTCATATCTTTGTGTGTGTCTGTGTTTAGTCATATCTCATATCTTAGTGTGTATCTGTCTTAGTCATGTAGCATATCTTTGTGTGTGCTTGTCTATGTTAGTCATATCTCATATCTTTGTGTGTTTGTGTTTAGTCATATCACACTATTTGTGTGTGCATGTCTATGTTAGTCACATCTCCTATCTTTATCTTTGCGTGTGCATGACTGTGTTTAGTCATATCTCATATCTTAGTGTGTGTGTCTGTGTTAGTCATATCTCATATTTTAGAGTGTGTCTGAGCTAGTCATATTTCATATCTTAGTATGTGTGTGTGTGTGTGTGTTAGTCATATTTCATATTTTGGTGTGTGTCAGTGTTAGTCATGCCTCGTATCGCTGTGTGCATGTCTGTGTTAGTCACCTCTAGTGACTCGGGCAGATGGTGCTCGTAAACCTGGGAGGGCCGACCATCTAAAGGCAGAATTCCCCTACAGAAAAGACAATCTGCTACCTTGCAGGAAGATTGGGGACAATCAAAGGCTAAGGAAAGCAAACCTGAACAAAATGCTGGCTGAAATCGGATACACTGGGCCACTGCCGTAGAACACAGTGCAATGTTTTAACAGGTATTTAAGCAGAGTGGATCTAACACTCTAATTGACTTTAATTATGATGTCAATTCACTTAAACA
This sequence comes from Megaustenia siamemsis, assembly GCA_032433765.1. Classification (NCBI taxonomy): domain Eukaryota; kingdom Metazoa; phylum Mollusca; class Gastropoda; order Stylommatophora; family Ariophantidae; genus Megaustenia; species Megaustenia siamemsis. The sequence goes on along the minus strand of JAVIAB010000160.1, from coordinate 44,701,479 downwards.
GACAGCTGTCTTCATGTGAGAGTCTGGAATCCTACTCTGATTGGGTCCTGATCGCAGAGAGAGAGAGAGAGAGAGAGAGAGAGAGAGAGAGAGAGAGAGAATTAATTAATAAAATTAATAATTAATTAACTAATGAAAGTAAATGTGTGAGATTAAGATAAAGAGATAGTGAATGAGAAAAAAAATGAGAGAGAGAAAGATAGAAATTGAGAATGACTCACTTTGGTGTATCTCTGAGCGTAAGAGCCAGTCAGGAGGGAATGAAAGATGATGATGGTCTCGTCCAGGTCCCAGACAAATACACGTTCCAGGTCTGACTCTGGTCCGGAGATGGTTGCGTTCTGCTCCTACCTCGTGACCTTGACACTCTTCCTGGAGGTCACGAAGAAAATGTCAAACATGTAGTTTTGGGAGATAGTTTGAATAAGTTTCAGTGGAGTAGCGTCAACAATAGTGAATGTAAAACATGATATAACAACGGCTACACGTTACATGATAGTGTTTAATTATTATTATTAATGACGTAATTAAATAAATAAAAGTAAAGTGTCCCCGTCACGCCAAGTGGCGTCTAGTGAATATGGTGTTAGTGACCATACATTTTACAGACCTTCAGCACATGATTTTTGAGGTAATGTGGTCGATATTACGTCCGTGCCGCTGTACTTTTCCAGAAAAAAATCCTATACCCATTTAAGGCTGGGCGAACCCGGAAGCCGTCGGTAGGGATCGAACCCTACCTCATGTCCTTTGTAGTCCAGTAATTAAATAAATTTTGGGAGTAATTACTTCTTCTTTCTTTCTTCTTTCTTTCTTTCTTTCTTTCTTTCTTTCTTTCTTTCTTTATTCTCTCTTTTGTACCCGTTCAGGTGGCCAGGGAGTTACAAAATTCTGGTTCTCGCCCTTTTGACGGTTTCAATCATTGTCAACTGGTGTTGGTTTTGGTTTTTCTTTGACGTCTGTCCATCTTACTCTGGTCTGCCTCTTGCTCTTCTCCATACTCCTATTTTAAAATATACTTTGTATGTTAAGGAATCACAGGGGGATTCTTTCTAGTTGGATAAACCAGTTTATTTGTTGTTTCTATATGTGGTGGTTCCCAAAACGAGGTCGTCGTCAAACTTGATCAAAGCTGTCGCACCGTGGATATTGAAACGTGTGCCTACTCAGGGGTTAGAAATCATAAATTGACATCGAACATAATTTGTTTGGACCTAAACGAGTTTCTGCAGGACAGAGTAAATGACGTCATTGATCATCTTATATCAAACTACGGAATATCGGTTTACCGAGGCTTATACGATCGTGACTGGCACGAGTGTGTCGCCGGTATATGATCAGCAAGGAAAGGAACACAAGTGTCAAAACCATTGACATGAGTATCAGCTTGATAAATCTGTTGGTGTTTTGATGTATTTATTTCATTTGTATTCATCTTTATAAAGTAAAAGTAAAGTAAAGTGCCCCCGTCACGCCAAGTG